>VZTT01072088.1:35945-47658 GCA_013400855.1 Buphagus erythrorhynchus
CCCCCCAGGGCACCGCGGGCAGCCGGCGGCGGGGAGCAGCCTTTGCCGGGCGGCCGCGCTCCGGGCGGGGGGCGCGGGCTCCCAGCGTGCCGAGCTCGGCCACGGCGGCTCCCGAGTTTGTTTACTTGTGCTTCGTGTCCCCTCCCTGCTATCTTCTCTCTGCCGGCATAGCGGATCCGTGGCGGTGCCGTGCTGGGGGTTTATGGTAAGTTTGCGATGGGCGAATCCCTCAGTTCGTGGGAATTCGGTGTTTTGTTGCACAGTACAAGACGCGTTTGGGGGGTGGTTCTTGTTTGGTTGGGCTTTTTGTAGTAGTGCTGGGTTTCAAGCTGGTGTTCGAAGAAATACACAAGCGAACCGTTTTCTGCTGTATAATGAAGTGGTTTACAATAGAAATTAGCTTCCTAAGCTGTGTAAGAGGATTTTTTCTAGATATTGGATGACTAGAGATCTACGTTTCTCATAAACTGAATGTATCTGCGCTGCCGGACGCGAACCGTCTTGCCTAATAATTGCCACAAGCTAATGTTTTACAGTGATTACTTGGTGCTTTTTCGGGCAATAAAAGCCAGACCTCAGTTGAGGTGTGTAGACGAATCTGAAGTACTAAACTATCTTGTCCGTAAGAGTTAGAGGGAAGCTGAACCTTCGTCAAGACAAACCTGAATTTGTATGCGAGACTTGAGTTTCAACAAAGAAAAAGGTATTGACTGAATTTGCCGTCACATTACTTTTAAGAGCTCGGAGCCAGGCAGTGGGTTTGCTGTCGCTGTTTGGAAGCTGTTCCTGCCGAGGGACTCAGGGCAGGGGAGCTGAACGCTGCCCTCGCAGCCCCATTCGTTCCTGGAGGGGCTCCGGCGTTGATGTGGCAGCGTCCGTGCTGGCAGCAAGTCACTTTTATTTCTTTGTGCCTAGGACTTGGAGTGCAAACTGCTACAGGATGGGAAGTGTCCTATATAGAGAGATGGCCAGCTACCACTTCAGCTGCTGGCTTGATGCTGGCTACAGCCCTTCGGTGCTTAAGTCATGGTATTTTCACAGTGCTCTGTTTGCCTTCCGGTGACAGAAGCAATCCCTGATAAGATATCTCCACGCTGCAAAAGAGCTTATCAGGAGAAAAAAAACAGTCACCGAGAGTTGATGCTTGTGGCTGAAACTGGCCTGACTTGTGCAGTGTATCTCGAAGGATGCTACATTTTTAATGTTGTTTCTGTAACTAAAGCGGCCCGTCGGGGACATGAATATCAAATTGCTGTTAGATTATTTGGTGCTGCTGACAGAGAAATGCCAGATACTGTACATTCTCCTAACAACAAGCAGAAGTTTTATAGCTGGCCTTAGTCATGTAAGTCTGGTTTCCTTGGTAGCTAATGTCCCTCGGTGTCTTGCTGCTGACTCGGGATGTCCTTGGATGACTGTCCTGTGCTTCAGTGACCCTGCCAGGGCTGAAGGGAGACTCGGTACTTCTCTGCATCACCAGGATGAGAGAACTTCCCAGCTCCGTGCCTTCCTGAGGCCCTCGTGTGGGTGTTACTCTGGCAGTACACACTGGTGCTGCTGGGCTCCGAGAACCCTGTGTTTGCTCCCATCCCATCGGCTTGTTTGTCTTTGCAAATGTCACTGTAGCCAGCTCTGAAGCACCAGGCTTCCTGCTCAGCAGGCTCTGGGGCTCAGGACTAAGAAAGCAGTGCCACCTTTTTGCAAGGAGCTTTTTGGAGTTGTGAGACTTCTGCTTTTTTGGGGGAGGGTTTTGTTTTTGTTGTTATGTTTGGGGTTTTTTTTGTTGGTTTTTTTTTTTTTTTTTTTTTTTTTTTTTTTTTTTTTGGAGAGGTTGTTCATGGTGGGATTTCTTTGTTTTGGTTTAGGTTTTGGGGATTTTTTTAAGAGAAGCATAAACCCCCTATGAGAAGTACTAATTGGATATCTTGTTTTTAGAAAGAACCAAAACTTCTGATTTTTGGTTTGACCAAATTACAGTCATCTTTATGATTCATGTTTGTGCAGCATAGGAGTTTCTGAATGATGGGCCATCTCTCCTATGACTCTACACACAACAAGTCATTAACTTCTCAGGCTTCATTGTTGCTGTGCAATCTTTTGTAATGGGCTTTCCGTGTACCAAGAAAATTCAAGGCAGCTATTTTTGTCTCATTTTCCTTCACAATCTCTGTTTTCCCCTCTTCTGTTTATAGGACACTGACCTCTTTTTATGGAGAGAGAAATTAATTTTCACAGTGGCACTCAATGATATGTCACAGGACTCCATGTGATGGTTACTTTGCAATGACTTCTTTTAATTGAGACAACTGGAGGGTTTTCCTATGAGGAGCTGATTTGATTACACATTTGAGACATAGTGACATAAATTGAGGTAGAAGGCATTACATGATTTTCTGAGATATTATTGTTAAAAATTCTTGGCTAAACTGATTAGCAAGATCATGCTAGATACTCAACTGTCCCATCCCAGTAATTCTTCATGGTCAAATAGAGGAAGGTAGAAAGAGGGATGCCTTATTCAAATTCTGTGTTTTAGCTGTCTGCTCTCTTCAATCTGCTTGGCTGCTCACTTACTGCTGCACTGACATCATCTGCTCAATTCTTTTTGTGCTGGGGCAACTTCACTTCAGTGTAAACTTAAGGCTCTCGCAGTGGTAAATCCCAGGTTGAGTAACGGTAATGCAGAGTGGCCTTGATACTCACATCTATTTCCTGCATCACTTAGTGAGGATAAATGCATTGTTCTTAATAGAATATCCATATAAAGGAAATCTAGTTGTATTTTCTTCTCAGCAGGTTTCCCAGGAGAGAGGATGGATGTAAATGTTGCATAAATCCTCTCTGAAGACTGAGGTGAGACTGATGGTAGAGAGGAGTGGAGGCTGGTGCTGCTGGGTGCCCGCCTTCCTGGCACCGTCCAGAAAGCAAAGCTGGGCTTGTGGCTTGAGAGATGAAGGACTCCATGCTGATAGAGCTCTGGATGGATGGATGCAGTCCATCTGAGCTATGTCAGTGTGGTATGCACCTTGAGGCTAGTGGAGATGCAAGCCACACATGTTGTCCTGGGAATTTTAAGTATTTATTCAGCCAGAATAGATCCATTTTCTGTGATGAAGGCATTGGTTAAACCTGCCCACTGAACAGTTAACCAGTTTTTGAAATCAAAACTGTCTGTAAAGTTTCCATGTATGGATAAATATTTGCTTGTAATTCTGGAAGTTGGTGGTGTTGGACTGACTGAAAATCAGCAAGTGCTGTGGATTCAAACTTGCCGGATCAGATAGCTGCCTTACCCACTGTATTTTTACTGAGGCTGTGTGCATGTTGGTGAATCTGTGTCTGCAGTGCACACAGCCTTTGGGAATGGCTTTAGGCTGTTAGCTGACATAGGTTGTGCTGCAGAATAAGATGTTAATGCATCACATGCTTCCTGGAAGAGCAGTTCATGTCTTCTGACTTCTTTAACTTCAGTCAACTCAGGCTCAGGTTGTTTGTGGGGGTTGATTGTTTGCTTTTTGCCTTGAAAAGGTGTGTGTGCATTACTGCCACTGTTGCTGGGCTGTGTACTGCTGATGTACTGGAGAGTGCTGCTCCAGAATGGCTGAACACAGCTTCACTGATAAGTAACTTTCCCAAAGAACAGTAGATGTCTTTTTGTGTTACAGTGTCCAAGTTGCTGTTGTTTGAAGGCAGCAGTGTAGTGTACTTGACCTGTGCTCCCTCAGGAGTTAAAGTATCTGAAATGGTGGATGCTGTCTGAATCTTATTTTCAGGTGAAGTTAGCAATGATGTCAAGAAATGCCTTTTCCTCAGCTGCTTGTACAGCTCCACAGCCCACAGCCATTTAGTTTGGATGGTGATAAAGTTAAAAGTCAGTTTTTGGTTTGTTTTTTTGTGCTTGGAAAGCTGGCAATATACTCAGTAGCATTCACAGCCTATCAGGGAAAAAACCCTTGCCCAGAAGAGATTTAACAGTGTGTTCCAGTGGCCTTGGTGGCAGCATGGAAAAATGCGTTAAGGAGAGCTAGAAAATGTGGGTTATGTTTTTTGGTAGCAGTCCTGGTTTAGAGAGATCAGTGCTCACAAGGTGCCATTACTTTAGGCTAAGAACTGCCATTTGACTGGCAGTAATTGATTAAAACTTAATGTTCTTTTTTGGCTGCCTCTGCTCTGTTAAAGACTGGCTCATCAAGAGTGTTGGGCAGAGCTCACCACTTTCCTTCTTTGGCTCCTTTTCCAGCAGAAATGGAGTAGTGTCAGGTACTAGCATGTTGAAATGTACATGTGTATGTTTGTATTTTTTGAGGGGTGTCTTTCTTAAGTGGATGTCACCTTTGCCTCAGAGGCCAATGTGGTGCAGAAATTTAATTTCTGTAGCAATTGAAATGCAGAAATTTTACATAATTTGCTGTGGTTTGGCCATAGCAAAGGAACATGCAAGGAGAATTTTTACCTATTTCCATCCTTAGTAAGAGGTGAGCTGCCTGGACTTAAACATGGGTGCTCTGTGACATAAATCTGTTCATGCTGAAGTAATTTGAACTTAGACCAATGCTGAGCAGTATTCTGTATAATTTTTTGCTTCCCTGCTTATTTTGTGTATCTTTGGATTGAACATTGTGGGGTAATCCTGCTCATGACTAGTGTCAGATGACAAGTTTTATTGTGTTGCATTGCAGAGTGTGGTGACTTAGCAACTTTATCTTGGAGGATTTGTCAGAGGCTGAAGGGACAAGTAAGCTTTGGTGTGCAGCATGAAATGCAGCAATGTAGGAGATCTGTCTTGGAGCTGATTGCTAGCTAATTCTTTCAGAGCTGTACAGCAGACTCTTCAGATGAGTTTGATTTCTTGGTTTAAACATGCATTTCCAAAAGCTTGTTCTTGTACTGCCTTTCTTATCCTACCCTATTGTTGAAGTCTGGCGTGCTCTTGTCTGCTGTTGTACCTTTCTGTCGTAACAACTCCCTAAGGAAAATTTTGCCAAGAGATTTTGAGAAAGAGAAAAGATCAGTTGTATTTACAGTGAGGATTTGCTTCCTGCAGAAATGGGTCCATGCCCTGGGACCTAACCATGGCCCAGACTGCAGGAGCTCAACTTTCTGAGAGGGTGAGGTCAGTACATAGAGTTCAAGCTCCATCTACACCTCACAGCAGCAGTCTCATGTAGCCTTTGTTAAAAAGAGTGTTTCTTGAATGTTGAAAAAATCAACATATTTAGAATTGCTTTTTTAAGGAATATTAATCATGCAAGAGCACTTGTATAGCTTTAGGCATGGAAAAAGGTGTGATTTTTCAAATTTGATGAAAGGTTTATGTATTTAATTATCATTTAATTTTAACTGCTTCTCTTCTATCTCTTCTTCAAATGAATGCAGAAACAAATTACCTCCAGCAGAAGGATACCTTTTTTCATTTGATATTGGAGGTCATAATTTTAAAAAAGAGCCATGTTGCACAAAGTATTTACATCGATGCCACATTTCATACTGAAAGTGTGCTGTCCAGAGAAATCCCTAAGGGGTGGTTGGAGGCATAGTCATGAGCTGTGTGTTGGTTCTTTGTTTTTCTATAAGAATATTCTAAACAAGAGTTTTGCTCCAGAAGGATGAAAATGGCTTGGAAGAAAGTTGGCCATTGTCTTTGAACACTGAACTAATTCTCAAAAATGTTGAGCTTATTTCCTAATTAAACTATTTCATGATAGAAGCCACACAAAATTAAGCAATAAATTCACAGTGTTGTCAACAAGGATTGTATTACTTCACATGTGAGAATATGCCATGACATTCAAATCTCTATCTGTAGCCAAAGAAACAGTTGGTTTAAGTGGTAAAGGGAATTTTCAGCTTTAACTACTTTTTTTTGTTCCTAGTGAAATTATAAACAGTTTTGAGTATAACTTTAAGGTAGCTTAAAATGTCCTGAGTGTGTGAACATTCTAGCTNACACACTCAGTAATCTGGGTGCCAGTACTGGTACTTTTGAAACTTTGTTTTCCCAGTGTTTTAGACTCCATTTCCAGAATAAGCTCTGCTGTCATTTGCTTTTGACAACAGAATCACTGCAGTGTTGTGAAGTGAATGGTTGCTTTAAAATAAAATTTACATGTTAATTTGTTTGTACTTGTATTCCTTGCTCAGTGATGCCATTGGATATAATTTTGTAGTGTGTCCTGTATTTTACTCCATTTATGTGAATTGTTGGCTCAAGTTATAAATAATTCCAAAATCCAGTGTAGCTGACCTGGGGATTTAAGAGTTAAAATTGAAACCTGGTCCTTATGATGTTCTTTGTGGTATATTCTGGTGGCGACACTTTTTGAGTTAAAAAAAAAAGCCCATTAAAATTTATTAGTTCATTTGTTTGACTATCTTGAAAGTTAATCCTAATTTAACGTGTAAAAAGGTGTACTTGTAGATACTTCAAATTTGTGTAACATCTGTGCATGGGGAATTGAGTGTCTGTTCCTCATGGCTTATCATTAGTCTGCCTGGATTTAAACTGAGGATCAGAGTCTGATAGGAGCACATGCTGACCTCTTTCAGAGACTTAGGGTATTTTGAGGCTCCAGCTAGTTCACTTGGGCAGGGTCATTACTTTGTTCTTTGCCTAGGAAAGGAGCAGCAGTAGCGCACCTCTGGGCATGTGCTAAACCTGAAAATAATAAATTAAATTATGACCTTTGGTATTTTCATCCCATGCTTGAGCAAAGTCCCTCTCTGGAGCATATTTTGGGTGTCTGACCCTGCAAGGAGGTTCAGGTGCATTGTCATCTTGCTTTCAAAAATTATGATGCAGCATAAAGAAAACAAAATACTGTTTTCTTTGTTGTTGAAAACTATTGTCAGGCATGTCAGAGATGACAGAAGTTGTTTGAACTAAAGATGGTGGCACATCAAAGTCTATAAAAGACAGAAACATTGCCATCCCAACCTCATTTTACTGTGTTGCTGCATATTAGTGTTACATCTGGTTCGCTCCAGCACCTAACTATCCCTGCACTTCAGCTCCATCAGCCTCTGATGCTGTTAACATCTGGGTAGCACTTGCTGTGATATTCTCACTTCGAAGTGTACTGGTCATTCACTAGATATTTATAGAGTCCTTTGGTTTTGATGTTGCAAGATTAAAAGGGTGGGTTTTCTATCATCCTTTGTATTCAAAGGCAAATAATACATTGAAGCTGGTGATTATTTAAAATATTATCACATCAGAAGTTCCTTTGTACTTTGGTCAGTGCTGACGTAACTGTTTCTAGTAGTCTAGAAAACCTTCCACATAGTTCAGTGCTGGCTTGTTTAGACTAAGATGCAGTGTTTTAAGTGCAGTGATCATCTACCAAAGATGTGAGAATGTGCTCAGGAAGGATTTGTTACAACATGTGCAGTATCTTATCCTTTGAGTTTAAATAGAACAAGATGTATTAAGCAAGCATGAGCATGAGACCTGGAATATGTTCTCGTTGTTTTTAGATTTTTTAACATTCATATTAGTTATTTGAAACCAAGTGTGTGGGTGGAGAGAAGGAAGAGAGGCTCACCTGTGAGATCTCTTGGTAGCAGTGTACTGAAGTGTGGACAGGGAAAAAGAGGAACATTCAGCAGCAGTTTTTGAAGGTGATGGAGAGAAAGGTGATTAATTTGTCAAAGGGGACTAAGGCTAAGTATTTGTCAGGATTTAAAAAATGAAACAGGAGTGAAAATAGACCTCACAGGCAGGGTGCATGAAGGGAACCATCAGGAATTGCTGCGAGGTACTCCTCCTGTGGTGCTCAAACTCCTGTGATGTGGTAACAGAACTCCCCTCACCTCAGTGAGCTGCAGTGGAATGGGAGAAAGTGCATGAGGCTGCTGTTAATTTCATGTTTAGGGATACAGTGGGCTTTCCGTTTATAATTACTTTCAGCATTGATAATTGGCTTGTGTTTCCTGCTCTTAGACCCAGTAACAAGAATCAATAGTTTATTTTCACTTGAATACACCTCTGTCTAGCAATGGTGAATAATAGTGCAAGGGAAGAAAAAATCCATATGTTTTAGTTCATGACAGTTTGACTGCTGGAAAAAGATACCAAAGGGAAATTCAAAGTGAAATGTCTCAACACTCCGGGGATGTGAGAGTGACTGATGAGCTTGCTTTTACCGCTTTGCTCTATCCACACCCTGCTAATAGAGGACATGGCAGCAGGAAGTCTTCGGGAATGCAGAAGCCAACCCCCTCCCTTTATTCCCTTTATTTTTAGATTTTGTTTTCCCTGTGGTAAAATCTTTGGAAGCTGGGTGAGCAGTGCCCAGGGTTAGATAGAAGTGTGACTCAGTAGTGCCTGCTGCCTGGTGTGCAGTGATTCAGGAGAAGAGCAGCAACTTGCTCTCACGCTGTAGCTAGAGGTCGGGGATGTAATTCCAGTATGTGTAGTTCTGACATCATGTTTTCTTCTGCACGTTGATGAAGATAGTGAATTGATGCAGAACTGTTCTTGTTTTAACTACTGGAAGAAGTGGAAAAACCATTGGCTAAACCTGGCATCTAAATTTAGACTTCTGAATTAGCAATGCAGGAAACAGTAGTGTAGCAAACAGCTCAGTTCCTCCAGAGCACTGCTGGCTGGCAGGGTAGAAAATCTGGGCACTTAACAGATGCAGGCATCTCTTTACACCTCCTGGGAATAATGTGTGTGGGATGCTTCCTCTGGATAATCCTTAAGCCAAGGCTAAACTGGCAGTTTAATGTTCATCAGAATTCCCAGTGAATGGGTTTTTGCAAGGGATTTTTTTTACTTGTAATTTTTTTTGGTCTAAATATTTGCTTACAGTGGGGTTTGCTTCCACAGCTGTTCTGCATTTGGTTTCCGTAGCGGTAAGGAATGTGGTGTGCTGAAATCAAAGCTGAGCCTAATAGTGTATTGTAGAAATAGGATTGTAGGGAAAAATTCAAGCAGTTACTTTACTACAGCAAAGATGTGTGGGTTGATGGTCTTGGTAGAATTCAGTTCAGTCTCATGGTACAAGAAGAAATTTCATTACATGTATTAATGAGCTTTTGAAATAAAGAGGATTATCTTTTATTTTAATCACCCTGCCTTAATTAGCAGGGAAGAAAAACCATTTTATAACAGTGCCAACTCTGTTCTCAGTGTTTTCTAAAATGACATTTTAATTGAATTTTATATTTATGGGACTGATGCTTAAAACTTGTCATTCTTGTAGGTTCTTACCTGTTTCCCCCTGTATATTAACTAGTTGTATTTTTAAAGACTGTAAGCTTCTGTCCTGCTTGTCTTGCCAAAAAATTTTCCACAAACAATTCCTTGTGAGGAGAATTATTACTTCTGTTGGTCATTTTTAACGTGCAACTCTTTAATATTCAGCCACATTTCTCCTGTTAACACAAAGCATTGTATATATGTGCTTCATATCAAGTATGTGAATACCTTGTAAATAAATTACAAAAGTAGGTTTAAATTCATTAGTACTTAGCAAAACTAATGGATGGTAATCAGTGTAATGGCTGATGATGGATTGTGCTGTGCCAGCAGGGGAACTGGCTCCCAGAAGGAGTAACACCAGCTCAGGAATGACTAGAGACTGGCTGGTGAATGTGTTCTTCTCCAGATGCTTTTTTAATTCCTTCAATTAACTTGATTAAGCAGCTTAGCTTAAGTAAGCAGAATTTGTGACTTGGAAGTTCTCCCATGTAGTATTTTCCCATTGCCTTAGGAATTAATTCCTTTAATGTAGTGTCTGTGTAAAGCAGGCAGCCGTGGTCGCTCCTGTCTCACACAGACACGAGATGTGTGTGCTTAGTATGAGGGGCACACACAGGGGTGGTGTTTCCCCTCTCTGCAGTTGGTTCTTGGCAGAAGTCATAAATCACAGTGATTTCTGCACAGTGCAATTGAATGGAGCCTGACTACCTTATTTTTTTATTGGTGTTGGGAGTTCCCTCCTGCTTAGATTGCTCTGAATCCTCCATCAGCAGAGAGGAGCACACTCTTCTCTGTGCACTGTGGTTCCCAAGCAAAGGAATTGCATTTCCTAATTGTACCACTGGTGTCCCTCCCAGGTAACCCAGTGCATTCTCTTTTCTACCCAATGTTTTATCTTCTCAGCATGTGTCATTAGGGAATAGGGAAAGGGATGTTAAATAGGCAGTCAGATGGTAACACAGAGTTCTTGTCCATCTGTCTGCTTTCCTTGAAGCCATCCCCTCCCTTTCCAGCAAGAATGGGGGTAATGTTACAGTATCCTATATTTTTTAAAGCACAGAAAAGTGGCCTCCGCTGGAGCCAATTTCTTCTATCCTACAGATACTTGTGGTACTGGGGAACCCACCCATAACTACTGCAGCACAAACAGTACTGACTGCTGAGTATTGTGGCAGCCTGGAGCTCTGCGAGGCTCAGCTCTTGTGTTTACAGCTACTGGCTCAACAAATTGTTTCCCAAATTGTAAGCCATTCATTCTTGTCCTGGCTTGCAGTTTTTTTGTATAGATATAAGTTATTTCTGCAGTATCAGAAGTTGCAGTGTCTTATACAGATTGTCATTAAATCCATGCAGTAATTTCAGAAATTTAGATCTGTGTTTACAAGTGTTTTTTTTCCCTTAGGAGAATTTCAGAGAGGAGCCTGACACTACTTATACTTTTCCTGCTCCCCTTGATTGTGTGCTGTTAATAAGATGATAATGTATTCTGATAATTGTTCATGAGTCTGCTACCTAATGAAAGGTGGGGGTTGAGTGTGCTTCCATATGCTTCTCTTTCTAGCAGTGCCAGATGGGGAGGTAAATATCTTAAAAGGATGCTAAAAATGGGTAAAATTTTAAGCCAAATATGGCTTCCCAGTATTAAGGAAACTAACAGTGGGATGTACAGGAAAAGAAGGGGAAGGGATGAGAAGGAAAGGGAAAGTAGAAAGACTGGGATTGTAACAAAAAGCTGTAAGCCATAGATGTGATGAAGATGATATGTGGGGCAATTAGAAATACTTTTGTTTTCCGTTCCTCCCTTCACTGTGGAGGAAGACCTCTGTTCATTCTTCAGGTGGTTAGAAGTGTTAATAGACTTCTGGGTTTTAACGCTCCATTCAACTCTCATACTGTGTAAATTACTTTCTTCAAACTTGCCTCTAGTTTTGGTCTCTTGACTGTGAATTGTGACAGAGTTTATGCTAAATATGAAAATGCCCAACTGCTCTTGATCCCATGATTCTTGTAGTAATTTCTGTGTCCACACAGCACTTCAGGGAACAGTGTAGCTGTTCAAAGAATGGTTGGAATTTAAACCCCCTCAGATTTCCAGTATCCTTAGATATTTTTTTCCTTAACCTGTTGGCCAAAAGGCTTGCTTTCCTCCTCTGAAACTATTTGTAGTGTTTGTGCAGTATCCTACATGGTTTTACATTCAACAATGGTGTGGTTTGTATGTGTCTTGCAAGTCTTTTGTAGCAGTAAATGATAGTTTGTTTGAGAAATGCAAGTTTGCATTTAGGCTCAAATGAACATCTTGGTTAATTCAAATGGTTCTGGAAGGATCTCTGTATAAATCTACTTCATTTTATGCTACTTGTGCTGCTCTTGAGGATGTAGTAAACAAAAACAAGTTTAGCTCTGATGAAGTTGAACAGTATGTTCAGGAATGCAGACTATACTGAGTGTGTTACAGCTTTTATAACTCACTGGGAAGATGACTTATTTTCCTGGAGGTAGTCCCTT
>VZTT01072088.1:47672-61726 GCA_013400855.1 Buphagus erythrorhynchus
TACTTTTAAAGATACGTTACTGTTCTAAATGTTACTTTTATTCTTTATCATGCTGGAAATCAAGATGATCTGTATAGCCCAGTACAATCTAGGGTTTTGTTTTTCCAGAATTAAAAGCTATGAGCACTTTGTTTTCAATATATTCCACCTGTTGCTGAAGCTTAATTTGTAATTACTGATGTGCTTTCTCTTTGTCTAAAGTACTGCTGATTCAAATTTAGACTGAACACATTTTTCTCCAGGGCAGAGCAGGTCCTTGCCTGAGTTATTGGAGAACCAGAGTCAGATTTAGATCATGTCTGGAAGATTGTCTGCAATCGTATCAAATATGGGGGACTGTACAAAGATTAATTAGAATATGCCATTTTTTTGTATTTAATATAGCTTTTGCAAGCCTTCCAGAACGCGTTACTTATTTTATTTCAGAAGCAGTACACCTAAAGATTAAGTGCTAGTATATTTTTATTGCCATTAAAATTTGCATCCTGGTACAGTTTTCTTCCAAATAACTTTCATTTTTTTTTCTCCGTTTTCATCCAAGAAGGAAATATGGTTAGTAATTAATTGTTACAAATGAAATGCTGCTTAAAAGAAAATTGCCTGCAGAAGACTGCTTAGTAGGGGAAACTAGAGTGTAAAGTTATTTTGAGAAATACAGGCCTTGTGTTTGAGCTTATAGATCTTGTGTTGAGAGTTGTCCTGTAGGCAGGCACAAAGCTGATTTATTTTTATCCATACCTCTATTAGGAAGTCTAGTGTGGGTTTTTTAAAGTACTTTCCTGTGGTCAAAAATACCTGGAATTGTTGGCACTTGCAGCATAAATTTCTTTGAGGGTGTACATTGTTAGGTCAGTAATAGAGAGATATAAATGCTACTCCAAGTAGCAACTTCTTTCACCATGGCTTTTCCTAGTTGGAGGCCCTGTCTGGTTTTAACACTGCCAAGTCTGGTATAGTTTTTCTCCATAGAACAGTATTGATTTGAAAAAGCAGCCTTTCTGCTTAATCTGGCTCTAGGACAATGAAAGAGCCAGCAAGAAAATCACATTCCACACAGCCAGCAGGGCTTCACTGAGGGCAGGCTATACCTGGCAAATTTAGTGGCCTTCTATGGTGAGATTATGGCATTGGTGGATCAGGGAAAAGCAACTGATATAATCTACCTGGATTTATGCAAAGCATCTAACACTGTACCACAGGACATCTTTGTTTCTAAACTGGAGAGACATGCATTTGATGAAAGAATCACTCAGTGGATAAGGAGTTGGCTAGAGCAGGATGCCCAGAGATTGTGTGGATAACCCATCCCTGGAAGTGTTCCAGGCCAGGTGGGATGGGGCTTTGAACAACCTGGTCTAAGGACAGGTGTCTCTAACCATGGCAAGGAGGTTGGAATTACATCTTAAAATCACAGAATATACTCAGTTGGAAGGGACTCAACCCAGGATCCTTAAGCCCTCCTGGCCCTGCACAGGACACTCCCTGAGTCACAGTGCATGTCTGAGAGCATTGGCCAGGCCAATTGAACAGGCTTGGTGCAGTGGCCTTCCCTGGGGAGCCTGTTCTAGTGCCCAACCACCCTCTGGGTGAAAAACGTTCTCCTGGTATCCAGCCTAAACCTCCCCTTANACCTTTAACTCTTTGAATCCCTGTGCCTTTTCCCAGCCTCTCTTGTGTTACCAAGTGCCCTATTTCCTAAATGAATAAAAGATACAAAAATACTACTTGATAAAA
Organism: Buphagus erythrorhynchus; assembly: GCA_013400855.1. Taxonomy (NCBI): domain Eukaryota; kingdom Metazoa; phylum Chordata; class Aves; order Passeriformes; family Sturnidae; genus Buphagus; species Buphagus erythrorhynchus. Next base: position 49,407 of record VZTT01072088.1, read on the forward strand.
TGGGAAAGCTTTTATAAGCCTGAGGAAAATCAATTTTGTTTCTTAGAGCTTAGGCAGTTTGTTTCTATGATATTACTTTCTCCATCATCTCCACTTGTCTGTGCAATTGTTCTCTACTGACAGATGGGCTTTAGTAGTGGCTGGTGTTTGAAACAGATGAAATTCATTGCTGTTGCTTAAAAAATGTGGCATTTTGCAAAAACATTTATTTGTTTAACAGGAAGTTGTTTTGTCGTTTTGTCTTTTTGTCAGCACTCCAAAGAAACTTGATTCATTGCCTCACCTGGGAAATACAGAATCATCAGTGCAATCTGATTTTTGTCATGATGTTTCCTTAACATATGTGAAGTGTGTTTACTTAATTTCTCTTGTTTAAAAGAAGGAACTGTGGGACTGATGAAGCATTGCTTCCTGGTTTTGTGTCTTGTGGCTGACTTGACATGAAATCTTCGGGACACTTTGCCTGCAGATACAGCTTTGATGTGAGCTTGTTCTCATCAGGGTTTCTTGGCAAGATGTGGCCTCGCAGCCCAGCCTGGTGTTCATGTGCTCACTTCCAGGATGTCTGTCCTGTCCTGTAGGAACAGTTATTCCTGAGCCTGCTGCTGCTCTGTCAGATTTGGCTGAGGGTGGCTATTGACTTAAGTAGCTGAGGGGGGAAGGATTAGGAGGGGTGCAGATGGTGTGATTGTGCAAGTCTGTTTTCCTATTAAACAAAAGAATACGCTTTTGTTCAGCATCAAACTTGTTCTCATGCATTCATCTCCTGCATGTTTGTGCAAGAACAATGGCTAGGTTCCCTCCAGCCTTGCCCTCCCCCTCTCACTTGCAGCCCTGAGTGGGGGGAATGGACCTGAGCCCCATGTGCATTTGTGTCCACCCGTGGTTTGTCCAAGACAGCCTTTTGGGACATCTCTTCTACATCAGTCTGTTCAGTTCACAGGAGGAAAAATATCTTCAGCTCTTGTCTGCTATGTTTGGCCAGAGGCAGGGTATCTTTGTGTCACTGGGCTTTTGCAGCACTGCTGGAAGTATTAAAGTCATCCAGGTCACATCAGGCACTGCCTGTGATGGGCTGCTTCAGCTGAGCACGTCACACAGGTATTGTCTGTAACTGCTGCTTCAATCCAAATTGGAATTAAACAAAGTAAGACTTGGATGCAAAAGAAGATGACAAACGTATCCTGGTCATTACAGAAGCATTGCAAATTTTAAGCTGTTAGTCAATGTCTTTTTAGAAATGATATTGAGGCAAGGCACTAGAGTCATCCACTGCAAAATGTACAGACAGGCACTGTAAGAGAGGAGCCATCTCTTTTGGAGTCTGGCAAATCTGCAGTAGCTTTGTGATGTTGTAGATGCCTGCAGAGCTGCTACTAGTGATTGTTCCTCCTTATCCCCATCCTCACTGTGGTGCTGCCCCTAGAGAAACAGTTACAGATCGAGGCTCACTTACTATTTACAAAGACTCACCAAGCTTGGAAAACACTGACACAATCAAAGACTGAAGCTTGAGCTGAGGGGCCAAATTTTCACTCCAATATGCTACTACAGTTTCTGCAGTTGCAGTAAAGTTCTGGTGAACAACTCTATCAAGCCAGAGGAGCTCTCATCTGTCTGATTGTCACTTTCTACCATCTGCAGGCCTTCCCTCAGTCTGCTCAGGGATCACCTCTGGCACATTCACTGGGATTTGCAACTGGCTAGACTGAGGAATGATGCTTTCCAGGAGTAATTCTCTCACTTATGGCTTTTTAACTTATTTCATTTTAAAGGCCAACTAGCTCCACTACACATTACAGCAAAAGGAACTGCAGTAAAAGAAAGGCAGTGGAATGTATTCAGCAATGTTTTGAGGCCGTCACTTAATGGATGTTCTGATTTTGAAACTGAAGCTGTAGGGCTATTGATCCTCTACAAAGCTGTAGAGGTAAAATGAATTGTCTTAAAAGGGTTAGGCTGGTGAAAAGTAGTAATGACTAGTGAGAAATTGCAATATCAAAATTTAATTATTCCTTGGGCTTTAAATCTCACATGTATGACACCTATTGGTATTACTTACTTGGTGAAGCATGGTGAGTAGAAATATAAAATGGCAAATGATACTGTAAAATGCAAAGTGGAGCTGAAAATATAATTTTTCAATTTAGTGTTAAGCCTTTTTTGTGTGTTAATTTGCTCTTTTAATATAACCCTGATGCTTGAATATTCAAAATGGTCACATCAGCTGTTTGGGAAAAACAGGAAGGTATTCACTGTGACAGAAGGGTGGCTGAAGGGTGAAAGATGAATGATTTTGAAGAGAGAGGAAGATGTAAGCAGAAGCTCATGCCTGTGCTGAATTCAGACATGAAGTTCAGCTGTGCCCCTTAGGGCAGCTTGAAGTGACTGTGGAAATTTGCTCCATGGTTTGGACTGCTGCCTAAATAGATGGTTCTGTCTTTATGATTTTAATTTTTTTTCTCTCTCTTTTGCCAGAGCAAGTATTTACATAACTGTCTGATATTCTAGATCAGAGGGCTTAGTCACCTGCAAATAACCTGGCAAAATAAAACACTAGATTTTACTCACTTTAGTTTTCTGAGGCAGACCCATTTCACAGCCATTTGAATGCAGGTGGCTGAAGACAAAAGGGAAGAATGACTAGGAAGGAGTGGTAGAAAGGATGTAGCAGCTTGAACCTCTGTACCCTTAGGGTAATTATGGGATTGCATGGGTATTCCAGTTATATACCCCGGAAAGAAAAATGCTGTTTCCTTTCAGGAACTTTAGAACTGAAATATTGCTACTTTTAAAAGTACTTGCATAGTAAAAAAAGTATTTTTTGTCATATTGTTCCACTATATGCTTTTCAAATTGCATTGCTATATTCTGAGAAGTGATTACACAGAAAAACTGTTTACAGACTTGAAGTATTTTCAGTTCATGTTTCTTCAAAATAGAAATGTCTTCATCTAAAACCAACTTTCATAATGAAAGGGGAGAATTACAGAAACACATGCAGAGAGAGGAAGGCACAAAACCAACCCAAAACCTTAAGTCAGTTCAGTTCCAAAATACAGTAGATGGAAGTATTTAAAAATATACATTCCACTGTATTCATTGCTACTCAGGATTCTTTCTGCATTCTTCATCGTATGACTAAACTGCTTTTAAGTTGGATGGTACAGATGGTATGGTATTTCAGATTATTCTGATTCCAGGCAGCTAAATGCACGGTCTTTTTTAATAACAAGTTCATCCTGAATTTTGAAACAATTGCATTTTTGTAACATTGCAGAACAAGTTACTCTTTACAGAGGAATGTCCTTGGGATTTTCAGGATCTGCATTCCTTTCAGGAATTGAAGAAGTCATGATTTACTGCTGCATTGTTCATCCCACATACTAAATGTCACTTGCTAAGTGTGCGTGTGGCATCAAATTTTGTCTGTAGCACAGGATAGCTTAGAATAACCAAGCATTTTTGTCTGGTTGCGTTGTTATTGCATATTCCCAGTTTGACAAAGGAAGCCAACATTGTTGATTTATTGCCCATTTTGAACAATGTTGGATACCAGGATCTATAGTTCAATCCAAGCTACCCAGTCTTTATAAGTGCCAAAAATGTGCTTAATTCATTGTCACCCTCAAAGCAGTGTTGTCAGGGTTATGTAGCTGTTTGCACACTGGGAACAAACTTGATAGACACTGGGCCTCGTGCCTTCACATTGTCTGGGTGGGGGTAAAAGTCCTTGTCCTTGAACATATATTGATTTGCCTAGCACAGCACATCATGTGGTTTTCTTCTTCCTTCTGTAGGGGCTTTGGGACTGGACTTACATTCAGACACTGTATCTGTTCTGTTCAGACATCTGGGGAACCAGCAGTTCTGGTGCCCACAGAGGAGTGGCCTTGGTTCAGAGCCTCCTGCTGCCTCTCTTGGCATTCAGGAGTCCTTGCTGGCTGGTGACAAAGCCCACATTGGCAGAGGAGGTGGCACTGAGGTCTGGCTGCAGGAAAAAAAAAAAAAGAATGAGGGCCAATAGCAGAAAGAGTGAGAACTGCTCTGTAGACATTGGCAATGCTGTTGGATAGAGGCATCTCCTTCCCTGCTTTTTCTGATGGCCACTTTCACTGGTCAGTGTCACTAGCTGAGACTCACCTTCTGCTTCTCACTCTTTGGGTAAGTGTTATTTTTGGAGGATTAACCTGAGTCTTAGCGTGTTCCTAATGTAGTTTTGAACTGCATTTACGTGTTGTCATTTCTTATGCTTGTTTGTCAAGTTTCCTGCATGTCTAGTTTGCGATCCAGAGGGAAATACAACTATGAATGCTGAAAGCTGACTTTGCTGAAAGCATGTTTCTTTTATCAGCTATGTTCTACTGATACCAACATACCAAACTTAAGAAATGTACCCTATTTAATTACAGCAAAGTGATGTCCCAGCAAACCTTTATGTACTAAGTGTAATTTGTGGTTTTATTGTGAATGATTTCCCTAGATATATTAACAGTCTTAATGAAGACACTGCTAAGTGACATTGACACACTTTTCCTGTTTGGAGTTGTATTGTTCCTGTACACTACATTTACTCTAATCATTGTAGTCTGACAAAGCTCAGCATGAATGGGAAGCTGTGAGACAGAAAATATTTAGGCTGCAAAAACTAACAGTCTTCTCACACAGGGATAAGTGGTGAAATTCAGTGTTAGTCACTAAACCAGTGTAATGGAGAGGTCATATATTAAGCCATTTAGAAATATTTTATTGTATGTTAACTCCTGTAGTGGTTTGAAATTACTGGAAGAATAAAGATTTGGGAAAACCTTCAAAGTGGAGCTAGACAGTGAAAATTAATATTCTTTCTATTTCTGGAAATTTGTCTATCTGGTGAAAAGATTTAGCCAAGGAAATCTAAGTTTCTGTACAAGGTGTAAGATTGCAAAAAGAGCAGTCAAATAACACTGTGCTTTGACAAGTTTTTATTAACTCAGGAGACGGTAAGAAGGTTTTACAACCAAATATTTCTGTAAGTGGGTTGAACACTAACGAGTCTGACAGGAATAATCTTTTGTCCCTAGCCTACAGCTTTTGGTAATGCTGTGTGGTGTATTCATCCAGTGCTGCAGACAGGAAGCCAGTCTGGGGTACCTTTGCCAGATGAATTGTTTGGCACTCCCCTCTGTGGGAATGTGCACGACTTTCCCACAGCTGCTGGTGTGAGGAGAAGCTGCCTGCAGACCCCCATAGCAGTGAGGCAAGTACGACTTTCTGAGGCTTCTGCAAGTGTGTGCCCTGTGGAAGTAAGGAGGATTTTGTTGGTGGAGAAAGGCTGTGTCCCTCCAACAGCAGCTCCTGACAGGGTGGAGGGCAAAGTGGTGCTTCCCTGCTGTTCCCTTCTCAGCTGGGTCTCTGCCATCTGCTTGGTGGGAAAGGACAGGACACAGGCGAGGCAATAGATGATCTGGCCTTCTCCTGCAAGCACCCAAGGGGATGTTGTGAGCTGCCAGGAGGACTTCATGGATGAGTTGCTCCCTGTGGAGCTCACATTGCTGCTGCCTGGATTGGGAGGCAAGGCTGGTCCTCACATAGTCTTCGTGTCAGCTACTACTCAGCTCCAGCAACCAGAGCTGCCGAACTGTAAGATTTTTCCACTGTTGTTCCATACTATGTCCATACAAAGCTATTTGACAAAATATTCCATTATATACTTAATTTATTTGGTAATATTTGTGTGATGAAAGACTTGCTATTGTAAGATACAGTTTCAAATCAAAGTACTTACTGAGAGCATCCCAGAGTGCAGGCACGGTTGTATGTATATCAAGGTATTCATAACGATGCATTTTACTCCTCTGAATTACTGATCTATTAGCAGCCTATTTATGTTACAGTTTGGGGCACATGAGGAAGAATGTCTGTGGCTTGCCAAGTGAGTCAATTCAGTGTTTATAATTTCTTGGTGATTTGCCAGGCGAACATCTGTGCCAAGTTTAGTTTCTCATGTGATCAGGAAGTGATACAGCAGGATGCACTGAGGACTTCTCCGGCTGTCTCCCCTCAGCACCCTGACAGGAATGTAGCAATTGTCTTGTGCTTAAAGTAGAAATTTTCAAAGGCATGTAGAGCTGAATCTCAAATAGATATCACTGAAGTTCCCTTTGAAAGTCTGACGTTTTCCCTTTTCATTTCCTTTCAGGCTCAAATAATCACTTTTTAAAAGGAAATACCCGATCCCTGAGCATGTGACCTCCTATGGAAGTTTGCTTACAACATTTGCTCCTATTGCTTCCCTGTGTGTGTATCAGTGTTGCTATTTAATTTCTCTTGGGATTATAGGTGTGGAATAAAGTACTGAACTTGCTTTGCTGGGCCAAATTGGCATTGTAGCTTTGAAACAACCCATGAGTGCTTCTGCACTATTGGAAATGGACAGCATCAACTTAAATGTAATTGCTGTTTAAAGTTTTGGATTCCTCTTACATGGTTTGGAAAGGAATAAGGGGAATCATTCAAGTTGACCTCATGTGGAGAGCTCCTGTGAATTCAGTCCTCCTGAAAATGTGATATGAGGGGGTTGGATACTTATGTATATTGTTTTATTTTCAAACATTAAAAGTAGTTGCAATGAGTTGGTTCTTTTATGCTGATGTGTGTGCATATGCCCTTGTTGGAACCAGCCACTAGAAAATATTTTCCTCTAGTAACTTAACTGTCGTGTTGTTTTGAGCAATCACCTTTGTACTTTTTTCTTTTTTTTTTTTAAAGAAGACTTTCATGTAACATAGATGTGGTTTAATTTCTGTATTTAATACATGCAGAAAATACTTTACGTGTTATTTGCCATTGGAAATAGTAAAAGGACTTCATTCACTTCTCAAACTTGGTTGGATGGTAAATTTTATAAGGTATTTCCCTAAGCTTCTTTTTGTTCCCTTTTATTGTGCATACACGTTTCTTACCTTCTTTCAGAAATTATATTTGGAATGGGATAGTGTGTTTGGAGTAGAAGTTCTTTAAAAGGAAGAACCTGGGCTTGACTTACCAAATGAAATATTGCAGGATGTTTTTTGCAAGAACATTTCTGCCCACCTGCTGTTTGGTATTTTATGACAACTGTCACCTGGGCTCTTCAACCTCTTGAGAGTGTGGAGATTTTTTGCTTCTTGAAAAATGTCATCACTCTGTCAATAAATAGAGTGGATCTACTCTGCTATATTTGAGCATTCCTGGACTTGGCACTGATTTTGCTAGAGGACAGAAGTAGTCTGCTGCTGCAGATATTCCATTTGATCCCATGTCAATCACCTATTTGGGTTTATAGGACTTTGTCTTCATTTTTACTCCTTTAGTAGTTTCAGAGGTTCTTGATTTATCTCTGCACTCTACCTGAGCTCTAAAATGTGAACAAACCTAACTTATCCAGGCTGCAGAGAAGCTTCTCCTGGTGCTTTTTTGCCCTGTTCGTCTGTGGAACCAGAGAAACAATACATTTCAAAATCATGTGTTCCCCATAATGTGTCTTGCTGTGTTCCAGGTCAGCTGAATACTGAAATACAGAACTGTGGATTAGCCTGCTGTCCATTAGCATCAGGAGCATCCCCAGTTGCAGTAGCTGCTCATTAGAAATGTCTGCCAAAGAACTGAAACTGCCATTCTTCATTTGTCTTTCCATGGTCCTTTTCCTGATTCCCTCCTTTTTTTTTTTTTTTCTCCTTTAGTTAAAAAAAAAAAAAAAAAAATCTTGATGAATTGTTGATGTTTAACTCCTTTTATTCAGTGCTAGGGTAAGTTAAAAAAAATACTTAAATTTTGCTGCCATTTGCTGTTGGCTGCAGTTGTTTTAATGAGGGCAGAGAAGCTGCAGTCTCTGCCACCAGGGCTCAGGACAGAGCATGTCTGGGAATAAAAGATTCTGACCTAGTATATGTCTGAGACTCAACCAAAAGCACAAGTGAAAGTGAAGCTACCACTGCACATAAAGTTTATCACTGTTGTTGAGGAACAGCATCTGCCTGCTTTGGGCCTGCTGTGAACTTGGCCAGACAAAATAGGTGGAAGGGCAGAAGGTGAGGAATGTCTGCATCCTATCATGAATTGGAGGAAATGACTGTCTGCGCTCCATGCGCTGGTGGGCTCTGCATCCTGCTGGCAGCCTGGTTAGTGCTGCAGGACACTGGAGGAGTGAATTTAGGTCTGATGTTTAAAATAGCTCCTCGGGATGAGAAGAAGCACTTCAAAAATATGCTGTGGGTTTTCTATTGGCTTTCTTAAATTAACTGGAAACTTTCTGCTTTCTTTCAGGAGCATATTTTACTCTGAAAACATTGCTGCTAAAAAACTCCAAAGAGGAGGAGTAAATCCAGTCAGCTTGTCAGGTCACTGGCTCGGTGTAACAGTGCTTTCATGAGGTGACATTGGGCCAAAGTCAACTTTCCTTTCTCCTCTGTAAACTTGCAGCCAAGCAATGGGCCAGAAAATCTCAGGGAGCATAAAGTCTGTGGATGTGAGGGAGCCCCCTTATAGACCCGTGAAACGAGAGCTGAGAGGCCCAGATTTCTGCAAGCCCGCACGCCTGGACATGCTGTTGGATATGCCCCCTGCCAAGCTGGAGGTCCAGTACAAACACGCTTGGAATAACGAAGATCGCTCGTTAAATATATTTGTAAAGGAAGACGATAAACTGACTTTTCACAGACACCCGGTGGCCCAGAGCACAGATTGCATCCGGGGCAAGGTGGGCTACACGCGGGGCCTGCACGTGTGGCAGATCCACTGGCCCACGCGGCAGCGGGGGACTCACGCCGTGGTGGGCGTCTCCACGGCCGACGCGCCGCTGCACTCGGTGGGATACACGTCCTTGGTTGGTAGCAACAGTGAATCCTGGGGCTGGGATCTGGGGCGCAACAAACTCTACCACAACTGTAAAAACCAGCCCGGGGTCACGTACCCTGTGTTTTTGGAACCAGATGAGTCTTTTGTACTCCCAGACTCCTTACTGGTGGTTTTGGATATGGACGAAGGGACACTTAGCTTCATGGTCGACGGACAGTATCTTGGAGTGGCCTTCAGAGGACTAAAAGGGAAAAAACTTTACCCCATAGTCAGTGCAGTTTGGGGGCACTGTGAAATTACAATGAGATACATCAACGGACTTGACCGTAAGTGTTACCGCATTTCTTCATTATCCTCTCACTTTTCCTCATGTAGGGGGTTTTCTTTCTCCTTTTGCTATGGACAGTGTGTTGAGGGGAGCAGATGGTTCAACTGTGAGGAGACTGCACCCCATATTTACTGCCCACAGTGAATATATCTCTGTGTCTTGTAATGATGGAATGGGTTGTATCAAAATGCCTTTCTTTTTGACAGGCTGAGTGGCAAGAATTCTATGTCCAAAGAAACTGAACAGGCTGAGAAAAAGATACTGAGAAACTTCCTGGCTATATTTAACAGTAAAACTCTTGTTTACTGGAGGATATGTTTTAAATCTGTGGTTTCCAAATAGGATTTGCGGATCTTGTAAAAATTTCCTGTAGTAGTGGAAACTCTTACATGGTGTGCATAAACATACTTGAACACTAGCCAGACAACTTTCTTTCTGTAGTTCCTTCTCAGGACCCTCAGAAGCAGCTGTGAATCCCCAAGAATCTGGAAACTCAGGTCAAATACTGCTTTCAGCAGTTTTTCTGAAAGAGAGCTCTGTTCCTTAGTACATTTCAGAAGGTGCTCTCTCAGGGTATTGTCCAGAAATCCAGGTTTTTGGATAAGCATGAGCTGTTTCTGATCTAATGGGGCAATATCTAATGACATTGTTACATAACAAGAAGCATGTTGCTGCTGTGACCTCCCAGAAGGTGAGTTGCAGAAGTGGGTCCTGTCCAGTTCTCCATGTGCAAGAAGGCGTGGGCTCTGCCAGGTCTATGCCCAACTCACACACAGGAGCGTGTACTGGCTCATAACTCCCTGAACTGAGCCAACCTCCAGGCAGAGCCAGCAGGCTACACAAAAACAGGAGCCACATTTTCTCTTTGGATGATCTTTAGTCCACCTATTCCTTCGTGGTAGGAAAATTCAAAGAATGTACTTTGAATAATACTTCTGTTTCCTTTGAGGATGTAAATAGAGATGTTAAAAGCAGGGGATCTGTTGCATGGCAGTGCTCAGTAACTGCTGATAGAGCTCAGGGAGCCTTGCAGGCCAGGTCCTGCAAGAAGGGGTGCTATTCACTGTCAGCTTCTCAGCTGCTGGAAGCTGGGGAATAAAAGGGTGGACAAGGTAGTAAGTGGAACTTGCTTCTTGTTTTAAACTATTGTCTGAGGTGTAGTCGGAGCTACAAATATAAATATATATAAAAAAATAGATGACTGGGCAACATTTTCATGTTATTTTGGGCTGTTTGAAAGGAACTTGGTCCTTAAAGAAGGCAGTAAGAGCAAGTGTTCAACACCTGCTTTTCAGTTAGTAATTTCTAGAAGAATTTGCTATTCTTTCCTATTCAGATGGAGTGGTCTGAGTTTTTTTTCTGTCAAAAACTAATTCTCTGTTCATTAACCTTATATCTGTCATACCAAGTAGAAACAAAATGAAGTAGTTTGACACTGCTTAAGATTACCTTTCCTGAACATCTGTAATAAACTCTGGAGAAAAGACTTTTTGTACACAGAAGCCTTGCAGGTTTTACAGCTAGATGCTAAACGGCAGCTTCCCAGGTGCTTCCATACAGGGGAGTATCCAAGGATCTTAAGTATTTTGCAATTACTCAGTCATTGCAGAATGATGTGCTGACAGTCTTTTTCTTGGATTGTGGGGGAGAGAGACTTTTGCAAACTGAATATTTGTTTGCGAAAGCAGTTTTTATAATACTGTGAATATCTGCCAAACTAAGCAAAGTACAGCTCAGCTTGGCCCATCACGTCTACACAAGGAATTGTTCTGCATTCCTTTTGTAGCTTTCACAGGGCTGCTCAAGGGAGCTCTAGAAAGCTGAAAACACAGGAGGAGGATGTGAATGAGTTTGGTAGAAATTATAAAATAAAAGAGACTAAGTGGCAAAGGCTAGCTGTGGTCAGTGAGATGGCAGAGAGAAAAAATCCCATCTGATTTCTCATGGGATAATTTTGCTGGAAGAGGCAGGATAGCTTCCTAAACTATCCCTGAGAAAATCAAAGTCTCTTTTTTAAACACATGAACCCATGGATAAAAGTAAACTTGTGAACTAAACCTTTATGTAGGCCTGCGTGTTAATCTGATCATGTGAAGAGGAAGTTTAAAGCCACTTTGCCGTAGGGCAGTTTGACATCCTGGAATCACATCATTTGTTATCACATATTCACTGATCCATTACTGTCCTGCAACAAAAACAGCATTCAAGAAACCAATGAGCTTGTTTAGCTGGTGCTCCAAAGCAAACACTGTCTCTTTACCACTAAAGGTGTTTCTATCCAGCCAGCCCTTGTGCAACAGTGCAAGTTTGGCCGTGGCACTCTTCATGTTTGTTTTCATTGCACTTCTAATTGCAGGGTTTAATAATTGCTTGTTCTTGTGAAAATCAGAGCAGGTATTGAGGAACAGTTGTGTTCACAAATTTGAATACATTTGAACATTTATGTATGTGGGGTGTTGTTACTGTTTGATTCCTCTCTACCAATTAGCTTTCTTTTCTCCCCCCCCTTTTTTTTCCCCTCTAATCTTTTGTTCCCCCCCCATTCCCTGGAAGTATTTCCTACTCCTGAGTGCAGCTTTTGGTAGATCTGGCCTTAGTAGCTTAGCTGGTCTTGAAGCTGCTGTCAAACAGTGCCTCGTAACTTTCTATTCAGTGCTTGATTGTTGCTGTTCAGAATGCAAACCACAGTTTGTGGTGGTTGTTTGTGTGGTGTCCTACAGAGCAAAGGGAGACCTCCACGGCAGGGATTTCTACTGTTTTCAATACTTGCTGCTTAAATTGAAGACCTCTGAATACTTTAAAGGCCTGTGTATTTCAGTTGCTTGGCAAAGAGTGAAAGGCTTGCAGGAATGGAAGAGTGAAAGGCTCAGGATGGGCTTTCATGCAGCTGCAGTGAACTTAAACATACATCACAGATGATGCAGACTTCCAAGTGTGTTAATTACTGCAGAGATGGCAGATTCACAGGAGGATAAGGCTGCAGATCAAAGATCAAGGACCTATGTGGCCTCTGGACTCTGGATATTGCTCCTAGAATAATGCTGTAATTAAAATCAGTTGTACTTCTTCCAGCTGCATCTGATACCCACAGTATTGTGCTTCAGAAACTACTTTGAACATCACATGATGATGATCTGTGACTTTTCACAAGACTCTTTTTCCCCTCTTTTTTTTT
>VZTT01072088.1:61752-91058 GCA_013400855.1 Buphagus erythrorhynchus
TTTGAGTTGCAAATATTTTCAGGGTTTGGAAGGAAAGGCACAGGGACAGGACAGAGTTCTTCCCAGCATAAACTCCTTTGATCACTTGCTATCAGTACTTACTACACTGATGTTTGCCCCATTCCTAAGCTGGACAGAAGATGGAGTTTTACATCAGCCTTCTGACTTACTGCCTATTGCAATAATTAGAAACCTCAAATAACATAAAAGCAGTAAATGTTACTTTTCAGATCGGGGTATGTGCTTGTTTACAAAAATCTGGTCTATTTATATCTAGTGTCTGATGAGGAGTCCTGAAGACTATTTATAGACTGGAACAGAGAAATAGCAAAACACTTTTATGTAAATGTACATTGCAGATTATGACTGATCTATTAGTGTTTAAACAAAGCATTGGGAGGACAATCAATATAGCAAAGCTGTGATGGAAAACTTGGTCATTGAGTAGGTAAACTGAAGTCATTGCAGTTCTTGCACTAAACCTCCCATAGTCCTTATTCAATTCTGAAAATAATTGTTGAGCTCAGGAAGCTGGAAGCATTTGTCTCAGAAGAGAAGATTTCACTTACAAGTATAATTTTTGGAAAACATTTATCTGTACCCATTCGTATTTTATCATTCTTGCAGGATCTGGCCTGCAAGGCTCCCTGAGCTCTATCAGCAGTTACTGAGCACTGCCATGCAACAGATCCCCTGCTTTTAACATCTCTATTTACATCCTCAAAGGAAACAGAAGTATTATTCAAAGTACATTCTTTGAATTTTCCTACCACGAAGGAATAGGTGGACTAAAGATCATCCAAAGAGAAAATGTGGCTCCTGTTTTTGTGTAGCCTGCTGGCTCTGCCTGGAGGTTGGCTCAGTTCAGGGAGTTATGAGCCAGTACACGCTCCTGTGTGGAGGCCCAGGAGCAGTAGATCATATTCCTGGATCCTGGGTTGCCTGGGGAAAGGGTGATGATCCCTTTGGCTCCTGCCTTGCCTGCTGGGGCATTTGCAGCCCACCAGGGAGGAGCTGGGGGTTGTTCTGTATGGAAGGTGGAGGGAGGAGGAGGTTCAGTGCACATCCTCTCTGCTTGCTGCTACAGCTACACCAGTTCTGGCATGTGGGGTCTGTTCACACCTTTTGCTCTCTGCTGTGCAAAGATCACAGTGACCCCTGAAACTCCTTCAGACCTGAGGCTTGAATTAAGGGTGATGCTTCTAAGCTAAAAGACCAATTTTGGAGCTATGCACAACTTCTTTCCTCTTTCCTGCTATTCTCAGTTTATTTTAATTCACTTTGGTCTGGGTCTAACATACCACAATTGCTGGTTATAAACATACATTCTTCTCCTTGGAGGCTTTTTTGCCATAAAGAAATCTAAGTCAAAATTGCGACATTATTAACTGCCAGGAGAAATCCATAATCTCTCATCAGACTCTGGGTTTTCCCCCCTAATGGGTTTCAATTAAAAATTTTAATAGATTTGGTTTTTTGTTTATCTAAACTTATTTTATGCTATTTATATAATATGTGACTCTGGAGGATGCAATGGAAATAACGTCCTCTGAAAATCCAGTATTGCTAAACCTTAGATTTTTCCCTACAGACATACAGTCAGAGGATGAAGCAGCAGCAATTAAGCAGCCAATGCTGTGAAGAAGCAGTCTTTAACTTTTGAGATAATTTAACAGGAAACAGCATTTTCAGTGCCTGCTTCAGGAGTCAGATAGCTATTGTTAGGGGGTTTTTGTCTTCTGCTAAATGCACTCCTCTTCCCTGGATTAAGTGCATTTTTTTGTCCTTTAATCCTAATTGGTTAACACTTTCTAATTAATTCCCAGCCTTTTCCCAGCAGGTTGAAACCACTGTATTGTTACTAGGCCATGCCACTCTGCTAAGTGGCTTTTCACCCCAGCCACCTCCTGCCCCTTCTTGGTGGTCCCTGCATTACATCTCTCTCCCAGATACTCTTAATTTATTCAGTCCCCATTTGTTTTTTTCCTTCCCCAGCTGAGCTTCTCTTCTGTTACCACACTAAGCAATAATAAATTCTTACCTACTTTGTGTTTTTTTGTCTTGTCCCTGACTTCAGGCAGTGCATTTTTGTTACTGATAACTGTAGAAGATCAGGCACAGTGTCACTCTTCCAGAGAAGGACATTTCAGATTTAAATGAGTGATTTAGCTGTGATGATGAATGGAGTTTCTTTTATGTAACTTTTTCCTGTTAAGACCTCCAGTGACAGAGCCTCCTCCAACAAGCTAAGGCACAGATCAGCTTTACAAATAGTGAGTTTTTTGTGGGGTTGGTTTCTTTTTTTCCTTGCAGTCTTGTCTAATTTTTTTGTTAGCAAGGAATCCAGTTATCATTGGCCTAGCACATAATAAGCTGCTGGGATACTTTCTTTCAAGCTCAGTAGTTCCCAAGACTAAGAACAGGCATCAGTAGTCCACAGCTGGGTTGTGGATTCTTTGCATCCTGATACACCTAGTGTTTTTTCTTCTCTCTCTGGTTCATAAAGGTGCCATGGCAACTGCCAAATCTATAGTTTTAAGGAAAAAAAAAAGATTGATAATGTGTTCTGATCATGTTTCCACTGATTTCCCATGTATCCTGTTTTTATGAACTAAGAACCTTGAAGAGCAGTGACTACAACTCTGTTCTCAAGATGGAAGTGAACAAGTTACACTGTGAATATTGTACTTACTACACTAAAATAGCAACTTGGTAGCCTTGCTTAATTCTTTTTTGAATTTGCTTGAGCTATGATGATGGAATTGCTAAGAAGTGTGAATTAATTCTCACAGGTTTGTATTAGAAGTGGAAATTTGTGGAGGACTATTATTTTTGGATTTGCACTTTCTGTATTGCTTTTAGGAATTGTAGACTGTAAGTCCAAGTTTCAGGGCAAACAGGGATGCTTCTGTCATTGAGTATAATAATTATTTTATTGCCAAAATTGCATGTGTTTTTTTAAATTTTGACTGTTTTCTGTTTCATACATGTTTCCTCATAAGTTACATTTCTTCTTAAGAGAGTCCTTTATTTGTCTCTCAAGCCATGGAAGTTTGTACCCTTCTGTAATTACAAGCTCGTTTTGCAGATGGCCTCTTTCTCCTAAATCCAGTGTAGCTTTACTAGAGAAGCAGTTAAACAACCTGATTTCTAGTTTGAGCTCAGAAAAAATTCCACTCTAAAAAAGACTGTGTTGTGGTGAGTGGCGATTCCTATACAAGGAATAATATGAAGCTATTATGGCAAAATTCATATTTTTATGGTAAATTGATAGGCAGTGGGCCTGAAAACGTGTCCAGAGATGCTGTGGTGTTCTGCAGGTGGTTCTGCTGAAAGTAGTGCTGGTGCTCCCTGTGTACAGGAGAATAAATCTGCCCTAGCAGTAACACTGTGAAAATAATGCTGAGACTGTGAAGTCAGGTACTTGGAAGCTGACAAATGGCAGAATGGGATTTGGCTTTTTGCTGCAGTAATTCTGAGCTGGGCAGCTTTATCCCACTTTCTTGAGATAGCGTTTCACTCTGCTAAAAGTTCAGCTGCACGTCACCCTTTTGTACTCACTTTTTCCTTGGCTCTTTTCTCCCCAGTCCTGTGCATCTGTGAGTTGGTGTATTCTGTAGTTTTGCCTGGACAGCCAGTGTGGAAACCCCCAGAGCATGACAGTCCCTGTGTTCTCAAGGTTCAGGTTTTTGTTGCCCTTTGAAGATAACAGCAGAAAAGCCCTGCTAACAGGACAGCACTGGATCAAAGCTCTACCTCATCTGCTTTGATTTGGCAATATACCTTCAGTCTTTCACTTTAAACTGTTTTGGGTTGGGACTGATGATCAAATCTGTCTTCTGGTCTGTTATCAAACCTGATTTTTGCTGAAAACTCTCCAATACTAGAAGTGTGAGATGGGGCATTTCAGTCTTCAGTGCTGGAACTCACTCAGGGATGAGGCAGAGGAGATGCTAGAAGTTATTGGCAGAATTGAACTTCATGTACAAGTACTGAGAGGATGTTTTCAGTTGATTAAATGTTAGTTGGTGATGAAATACAGAAGATAAAATGATGACACTACAAAGAGAACTTCTGATGGTAATTTCCAGTGTAACCTCAGATCAGTTAGTCAAACCTATACCTGTATTTTCCATGGTCATGCTTAAGACAACACAAATTTCATTTTCATACATGCATCAAAGTCGTATCATGGATAGCAATATAAGAGTATATTCCTGCCTTCTGTGAAGATTTCTTTCTGAAAGTAATGAACTTGCAGACATGGGATGTCTTTGGGTTGAGTTGGCTTCCCCTTTCCCTTCCCCTTCCGTTTTTTTTGTTTGTTGTTGTTTTTGGTTTTGGTTTTTTGTTTTGTTTTTTTTGTGAGAAGGTTCATATTTGCTCTGTCTCTACCAATTTCTATCACTGATTGGCCAAAAAAATGGCCTTGTTCCAGAGAAGTGATTTGTATGAAACCAAAATACATTATGAGCAAAGTAGGTAACATTAAAAAAGGAAAACTTCTGTTTCAGAGTTACATTTCTCACAACAGACACTCTCATCTTTACGGCATGCTGTCCCCCCACTGGAAATGGGAATTTCATTTCTGCATGTGTTGGTTCAGACATGACATTTAAAGACATCTTGGTTCTGCTTTTCAATAAAAAGTAACTAGAAAGGTTAATAATATTCTTGAGTGTGCCACATACCTGCATGTCTATTCACTGTGTAACTGAATGGGCCACAAAGCTTTGAGACAGTATCTTGAAGCTAAAAATCTACTTCCTCCTCCCTCTGGTTTCAGCAAACTTGACGGCTACAGTTTATCTGAGCAAGACAAAGTAATTAATTTATTTTAGATCCTGGTGTGTTTTCTCATTTCTTGTAGTGTTTACCTTTCATATTTTGGCATTCTCTTAAGCATAGAGCCTGTAATTGCTCTCAAAAATACATTCCTCTGCCCATCAAAACAAAACAGAATGTGGGGTTATGCCCTGTTCACATGTTCAAAACTGAAATGCTTTATATGCTCCTAAAAACACCTAATTTTTAAGTGATTTGTATTATGTAAAATGTAATATTTTGAAGAGCCTTTTAAAAATATCTTTATGAAAGGGAAGATAATTTTTAAAGGCTTAGGAATTTGGTTTGTTTAGAACCTAGTGCTCAAACAACCACAACCAGGCAGTGTGTTTGGGGTTTGTGTACTGTCAGTGTCTGCTTCTCTTCCAGCCTTGCTTTTTGAGCTTTTCCATTCTCTGCAGTACTAACTGCCACCCTGATGAATTAGCTCATGCGCTTAAAATTTTGTAATATTTTTACACTGGTGATGTCAAAGGCTCCCACTTCTCATGAAACAAGTGCAGTTGGGGTGAGTGACTTGGGTTAGGTTGGTGTGGAATGTGTGCCTTGGCTCCAGAAGAAATACCAGTTAATTTCTTGGTCCGTACTGAGTTTCACTGCCTCCTCATCACGTGTGTGGACTCACTCTATCCTTGTTGTTTTAACTACAGCAGTTGCTTTAATGTGCTGTGTTGTAGCCATGACTCCAGCTCTGCTGCATGCATGCTTGCCATATGTGTAAACAATTTGCTGATTTTAGTGGTATGACCTGCTGGCCTCTGCCTGTATAAACAAATGAAGGCCAAAGTTCAGAGAGATCAGAGGGGAAACTTTAAACATCCTGCAAAATCTGCAGTCCATTAAGTGTACGTTAGTATTTGGTTACAGCCAATCCTTTTGTACTTCTGAGTAATTTGTTCATGGCATGTTTGGGAAAGGAGGGATGGCTTCACCTGGGGCTTGGTGGGCTTACACTGAGGAACCAGCTTCAGTGGTATTTTTTTCACTTGGGAAGGGATTGCTCACAGGTGCTTCACTTTTCATTTAGAATGAGGTTTGAAAGTTGAAGTTGTGGGGACATTGGCCAAAGGGCTGTAATGTGCAAAGAATGAATGATGTGAGAGATCTGTGGTGCACAGGCAATGTGAATGAAATGTATGGGAAAGAAGGGGAGAAAGCAAGAAGTGACGTGAGAAGTGCCAGTAAGATCTAGAAAGATGTACTTGAAAGAGCAAATGTGAAGAAGGCACTAGTGCTTAAAAGGAAGAGAGAAGGCAGACAAGTCTGGAAAGAGGGTTTAAAAAAAAAAAGATGCTGAGATTTTGACAGGAAATAAGCCTTAATGTAGTAAGCCAAGTAGCACACAGGAAAAAAGGTCAGCACTATCCAAGCTCCTGAATGGCCAAACATCCCTCCTGAACTTTCTTTACTTTGATCACCAGTTTTTCTGGCAGGAGCTCTGATTCCAACCCCCAGCTGTATGGTGTTAAGCACAGCCATGCTGAGCTTTCCTGGCCACTGCTTCAAATTGCTTGTTTTTGTAAAGCGGGCTAAGAGCCTGTGTAAGTCAAAGAAACTGACAGATGTTCCCTGTGTTTTTAGTATGAACTTTGCAGGAATCACTGTGATGCTATTGGCACCTCCCAGGATTTTTAGTCATTCATGACTTTATGACTGGAGTTTACAATTTGAGTAGAAATGAGTGAACTGTTAATATTTCTGGATCTGAGAGGCTAAATTAACCCTGCATATTTTTGAGTGACATATTATTAATTTCTGATGGACTTTTAAAAGTTTTTGAATTTTTTTCTCAGTTTTCTGAACTTACTGCAAGTTTAAATCTGTTACTTCTACATAATAGATATTGTGTCCTCTAAAATAATTTGCTAAACTTCCAGGTATAGCTGATCATCAGGAAGATGTTCAAGGCATTTTATAATTTCATTTCAAGAATAAAGCAGAAACTAATCTGTGATGCAAATGTTTTCAGAATCCTGCATGTAACTTGATGTACTTGAAATACTGGAGTTCCAGCCTTTTAGCATCATCCCCAGCAGCATTTCTGATACAAAACTCCGATAACATTTCTGAAATGCAGCTATGTTAACTGGGCAGCATCTGTATGCAAGTAGCAGCTTCCTGAGAATGTGATTTTTTTTTTTTTTCTAAATCGCTTATGCAGAGGAAGTTCCAGACTTCCTCTGACCCATTTTTTCCTAACACCTTTAATACATAATGCATACATAGGCTATAATCTTAAAATGTTCATGAAAATAAGTTTGTCTTTAGAACAGAGCAGGAACAAACCTGGAGAGTTTGGACTTGGTACCAAAGGGAGCGATGCTTTCAGCAGCTTCCCTGGTCCCAGAGCAGCAGTTCTGCCCTTCTGCTCCTCACCCATGTGCTGCTGTGGCTCTCAGTGTCTCAGCTCCTGGCTGGGTGCATGTGAGGTGCTGCACACGTGAGCACTCAGTGGTGCCAGCTCTGCAGAGAAGGAGCTGCAGGAAGAATTGGCCAGGAATTGACTACTTCCAGAAAAAGGAGTTTGGGGAGGGTGTCTGACAGTGTTTGGCTGCTGTCATTAGAGGCTTGTCTACTAGAGGGGGAAGCAGACCTTCAGTCAGTGCTGCTCTCAGAGCAAGGGGAGCCATTACACTGTTGTGGTGGATGGGTTTCTCAGCAGCCCTGAAAGGTCCAGGTCAACAAATCCCACAGTTCCAAGGAACTTCTCATCAAGCTTGTCAGCTGGAACCACCATCTGCTTTCTGTTCCCCAGATTGCTGTACTGTTAGAAACTTCCTTAAAATGGCAATACCAAGAAAAATTTTGTGTATGAAATGTGAGTATAAAATGTAAAGGTCACTTTTATAATGGTACACTGAATCACTTATTCTCAATTACTGTGAATTACTGTAATTTTGGTTTAACAGAAATTCACTCTAAGGTACTCGTTTGCTTTATAAGACATTAAGATGTCTGTCAACAAATTGTTGCAGTAGACCTCTTATGTTAAATAGGAAAAAGGTTTGCTTTTCTAGGTAGAAAATAACAAAACATTTTGTAGAATTACTTGTTTTCCCATCTCTGGCAATTCCTTGCAATAACAAATGGCATTGTTTGCTATTTTCCCTGTTGTATGTTTAGCTACCCTTATAAGCAGGATAAGCTGTAGACCCAAAACCCTATCAGTTTTAGCATCTTCTTATTTTGTTCTCAATACTCAATTGCCTTTGCAGTGGTGATTTTTTAAAAAGAGATTAGGCTTTTAAACTAGAGCTTTTGGCTAACTCTGCAGTATTAGTTTATGAAGTAAAGTATTAAAGGAGGTGTTTGGTAGGAGCTGCTCTTGGAGGAGGTGAAAATGAAAATCCAGTGTTCTCTCTACTTGGGAAGTTGCTCAGTACTAAGAAGAAAACCACATTTATATAACCAATACAAGAACACACATTAAGTGTAAAAAAACTTTGTTTTTCAGGCTTTTAGGATAAAGATTTTGAGCCAAAAAGGCAGATGGTAAATCCATTTCCCAATGCTAATCTGACAGTAATGTTCTGATCCTCTGTGGAGCTCAGTAATGCTGTGTGCTTCTCTGGAATCCACTGGCTGCTGGGAAATGGTTTCTCCTTGAGCAAGAAAGTCTTCTCTGCTTTAGCTGGAGATGGAGGAGTGTCTCCTTTTAGTGAGCAGATGGGCAATACTGTTTCTCTAGTTTCTCTGCAGGAAGTCTGATAAAATGGGTTTTTTTCAGGAGTTGGGGAAGAAGAATGCTTTGGTGTCCTTCTCTGAGAGTACAGCTGTAAGCTCTTCTACTCATTCTTTCCTTTCTTTAATCTGCAAATGATACTGTGTTCACACAGATTTGAAAAATGGGCTCTGATCAGCTGATTCTGCCAGTTGTTTTGCAAAAACAGTATTTTAAAATAGTCTTTTGAGATAAAATGTGAGAAATGACCTTTAAAGAAATTGGGGTAAACCAAGGGAGTTACGCAAATGCAATTGTGCAAAGCTGTCTAGATGTGTCTAAACGCAACTAGATTTTACTTCATCCCCTGAATAAACTAAAATTCTTGTGTTTTTAAAAAAGAACTATTTTCTTTGGCTGTCAAGAAGTCACTAGTTTTGCTCAATGTGGAAAATCATGATAAGGCTGATTCAATTGTAGAGCACTCCTTTAATCTTGCAGAATAAGAAGCAGCCAGAGATGGATTTTCAGGTGGTAGATGGGGAGGTACTGACTAAAGGCCTTTCTGGATCTTCTTGCTGCCAATGCTTAGAAAGACCTGTTCTTCTTCTGTTTCTCTGTCCAAGTTAGCCACAGTCACAGGAGTTTTTGGGGGGTCTCTGGCTTCATCTGACAGTTTTTGCTCTGTTCTACCTAGACTACAGTAAATGGGTGAGCAAAGGGAGCCTTTTCACAGAAGGGCTGATATTCTGTATTACATGACACGTCCAAAGAATGAAGCGTTCTGGATTAAGTAGGATTATACCTGTAGTTCTTCAGATCTTTATCTGGGTGTTTTTAGGTAATAATTTCCACATTTGGCCGCATTATAATTTTACAAATAAGCTTCTGCAGACGGAGCCAAACTATCCATGTTCCAAATGGGCCATCCAAGATGAATGATACATATATTTCAGAGATATATAAATAGATATAGAGATATATATGTGTGTGTATAATCTTATACACTTTGAGGCCTTTTTTCAAATTCTCATAGAACACATTCAGCTATTTTTAGAAAAGTGAAGCCAAATCGTTTATTAAACACAATTGTGCGGTGCAAACGGCAGTCTCCAAAGATGTTACTACTCTTTTTGCCAGGTAATTGTAGCAGGGAATTCAGTGCCTCCTGGGGCACTTCTGCCAGCGCTCTCCTGTCGTTTCCCGCCTCAAAGGGAAAAACAACGAGCAGTAAATGATTTCTGGTTTTAATTAGGCTGACAACGCTTCGTGCCCTGAAGTATGTTAGAAGAGACAGTCATTAAGTGTAGTGTCCCTGCAGGCATTTCCTGCCCTGTGCCCGGATTTGCTGGTGTGCAGCATCTCTTCTTGCTTTGTATTGTGGTGACTCTGCAGCCCTTATCTGGCCTTTTGTGCTCTGGCTACAGCAATTCTCACATCTCTCCTGTTGACACCTCAGAAATACTTTGGCGGTGCTTTTTTATTTATCTAGATGTTCCAGTTGAGAAAACACGTATATTTTCAATTATCTAGTCCACATTATGTACAATAGAGTCCATTACAGAGGGTACCTCATCTAGTTTGTGCTTCCCATTGATCCAGGCTGGAGATCTAGTGTTCAGATAAAGATTAAGTTAAAAATCTAACAAGAATTTGGGTTTTTGATATTAGAAACTGTAACAAAGGATAGAATGATTAGACAGGCGAATGTATATGATGATTATTTCATGGAAGGGAGTGTAATGCTTTTTAGTTGTCTGAAGGTGGGAATGTGTGGGAGTAAGGGCAGTCCAATAGGTTTTGAAATTTCAGATACTTCAGATAACCTGATGAAAGAATCCCTTCTGAAAAACTTGTATGTTGGTGAAATTGAGCAGTTCTTTTGAGAACCTTCTTTAAAAACAGGCAAGAAAAGATGGAAGCAAATGGTCAGGTTCTAAGTTGGGAGAAGGATATTAATAGGATCTCTGCTGGGATCTACTCTGCTCAGTACTGCAACAGGGAATTGAAAAATAAGGTGAAATAATTTAGACACAATCTTTCAAGGCAGATAAATCTAAATAAGATTCTGAGCAGAGTAGTGATTAACTTGACAGTAAAAAAAGTCAGTGAATTTTGGTGATGTTATGAGCCCAGTAACGTGTAACAGGATGGGGTGTGGGGAGCAAATCTACTTCTGTGTGGTGTGTGAGGAGTTCTGTGCAGGATGAACTGCTGCCACCTGGAAAGAGATCCTGGAGACATTGTGCATCATGTAATGAAAATGTCACTACTGAGTGACCCACAGGGTGAATGTGATGATGTGAATTGGGACAGAGCAGGGGTTACTGTGGCCAGCTTGTGTCTTGATCACTGCATGCTCTTGTTGTCCATACCTGCCCTCTCCTACCCCTTCTCCCCAGATGTTAAAACATTTAAATAAATACTAAACTAAATAGATAATAAAAAATTAATAAG
Organism: Buphagus erythrorhynchus; assembly: GCA_013400855.1. Lineage (NCBI taxonomy): Eukaryota > Metazoa > Chordata > Aves > Passeriformes > Sturnidae > Buphagus > Buphagus erythrorhynchus. The sequence continues at coordinate 72,716 of VZTT01072088.1, forward strand.
CTGGATAGGAAGAAAAGCATGGCTTCAGCACAAGGAAAGAATAAATAAACAAGGATCTGACCAATAGTCCACCCACATCTGTATCCAGTCCTCAGCAGCAACAATTACTAGCTGGCTAAGGGACAGTGTGGGAACTGGGTAAGCTTAGACAGAGAGTGAGCCCTTTATTTCACTGATTCCTCTGAAGCTTTATTTCATCTGGATGATCCCTTAGCCTCTAATCATCTGGATTTCATACTTTACCAGATGGATATGTGTTTAGTAACCCTTAATAGTTACTTTCCTAAAAGCTCTGGTCTTCTTCTGTGGAGCTGTGTAAGCTTTTTGCATCCAGAGCACGTTGTGGCAGCTTACATATGTGTTATGTGACAAAACACCTCTCCTGATTTGTTTTGGCTTAACTTTCAGCCTGAAAAATAACTGCAGAGAAAATTTTAAAAATGTCTGTGCATTCATAAATGGCACAGAAAATGTTGACTGTGGAAGGTTCTGTGTCAAAATTTGATGACAGAGGTGTTCCAGTGAAATACCAGGTGCCTTATTTAAAAAAAAATAAAAATTACACATTGAATATAAATATAAATTATTGCAGTGAGATTATGTGAAAATCAAAAGTATAAATGGGCTTGAAAAGGAATGAAATATATCCATAAAGGATCTACTGATATTTGTAGGACATGCAGTCCAGTTACACCCTTCAGCATAAGAAATGTAATAAAATGGAAAACAAAAGAGCACCAGGCAAACTATCATAAAATTATCTGCTCATAAAAAAAAGGTTGAAATTTTATATGGTGCTTCCTCATATATTAAAATAAATACAAGATTTAGCTATATGTTTTTTGAAACACCAAAAGGTAACAGAAGTGAATCTGTGATATGCACGTTCTGTGATCTCTGACAGGAGAGACAGGATATTGTGATATTTAGTAAAATGTCAAGTATTTCTGAAGAGCACTAAAGCTGCTGTAGGAGTTGCAGCAGGGATTACAGGTTTGTCTGGTCATTTAAGGTGAATTTTATTTCCACTTCACCTCTATGAATAAGATGAAAATAAAATATGGAAATACTGCTGCTAGAATTATTTGATATTCTGTTTGTCACATGTGTTTTCCATTACCAAGTAAATGCTTAAAATAGTTCCAGAAGTCTGAAAGCAAGTTTTTGTCAGACACAGTTTATAAAATAGTTTCAACCACTTAAGATGGAAACAGCTTAAAATGGATTATTATAGGTAAGCCTAAAAACTGCCCTCAATAAAGATTAGGCCATGGCAGAATTCCTGCTGTTGCTTGGTAGTGAAGTTAATTCTGTCTTTTTTCTTGAGCTGAATATGGGCATCTGTTCATATTTAGGTAACCTTTAGACTTAAAAGGAAGCTGTGCATGTTGTTTGCAGGTATCCTTATGGCTACTCACCAGAACTGTTCACAATTCATTCAGAACTGGTCATCACAAACTCACTGTAAATATAAAACCTCCCCTGGTGAAGAACAGACACAGATCCTTTCCCTTCTCTCTCACTACAGAAAGTAGATGCAGCCTAACCTGTGAAGAGGGAAAATGTTCTGTTTAGAATGAAGTGCCTCATTAAGCCTGAGCTAAAAATCAGCTGTTAATTCAAACCCAGCAGCAGTGCTTCAGCATAGCAAGGAAGCAAATGCTGTCCCCTGACTAATTTTAGATCAACTTCATTAGACACTACTTTTATAAGAGTTACATCGGCAGTGATAAATAACTGGTAGAGTATCTGAAATAGGAGTTGTATTCAAAAAATAGGGAAAAATGACCATTGCTAAAATTGCTAATAGGTGTCCTTGAAATGGCTCGCTTAAAGTGAGTTTTCTCTGACTTAGGGCAAATCTGCCCATTCTGGTCTGCTTGCACTGTGTGTATGTGGATTGGTTCCTTTTGGAGATGGTGTATTTATATCCTAAATATTTGGTGACTGACACCAGTCTGCCCTGCCTTGTTTCTGCATGCAGTTGGAGACTAATGTTCCATGATCTATCCTTAAAGCATTATTTAGCATGGGACAAAAGCTGCCTTTTGCCTCATGTCCTTGCAATGCTGTCAGTCCAAGCCTTGGTGTAAATTGGCTTTCAGTGGGCTGATTGTGGAACATAATTGCTGCTGCATCTGGGGGCAAGCAGTGAAGCATCAGGACACCCTTCTGGTAGTCAGTGAGGTTCGTGTGACTCTCTTTGTTGGAAATCCTCACCTCCACCCAAGCACTGCTAACAAATACATCACTGAAATAGTGTCCTAGGGGAGGTGTCTATTAGCAACACTTGGCTATCTAAAAAAGATGGATTATAAAAGGAATATGTATTGTTTTTAACTTTTTTTTAACCTGAGAAGTTTATGGGAAAAGATATTGAATTTTTAGGAAAATTAGTTACGGATACCTTGGATCCCTGAACCAGCTGGGAGTAGTTCATTTGCAGATTGACTTATCTGCCAGCAGCCTTAATCTATTTGACATCCATTGATCCAGTCTATTAAAGAAGGTCACTTTCTTGTTATTGCCTGAATTGGAGCTTAAGCGTCCAAACTATCCAACTTTGGCAAGGTCTTTTAGGTAAGGAGGTCTTCTCCCAGCTCAGAATGAACATATTCCAGGTTTTATCCTTCAGTAGCACCAGATAATCTACAAGTTTATGTTTTCAGCAAAACTTCTGGGCCTGTTTATTGTCAGACTGTTGCACTGCAGTATCAGGGAGGTCAGCAGTTGACCTATTAAAAAAAAAAAAAAGGTGGTTGATTTCAGAGGAAAATAAAATGCCTGAAGTGACATGTGAAAGCAGTGTGCATCTTTAATGTTTAATTCTGTGTGAGTGAATGAGGGGATGTTTTATTGTTGGCACCTAGTGATAAGTTCTTGAAATTAAAAAAGAAACAAAACCGTCAAACTGTGGGATTTAAATAATTTAGTGGAAGAAATTACAGCAGCTTCTACACGACAGTTTAAAACCACACCATTTGGGGTTTTTTAATTCGGTTGGTTGCTTTAAATTCAGTGCTGTTTAAATTCACTTTCCCAGAGGAGGATGTGTTCTGAGGTGGGGATGCAGGGGTCACCCCTCAGCTGCTGCAGCCGAGCACTGTGCCAGCCTGTGTTAGGTACGAATTGGAGCAGCTCCTCTGCCATCCTGGCCAGTTCCCCTTCCTGCTGAGGTTTGCAGGGTGTCATGCAGGCCACTGTGCCAAGGCAAATTCACCTTGGTACTGCTTCATCCTTCTGGCTTTTCGTTCTTTGGTTAAGCCCATAGTTTCAGCATTAAGATCTCTTTCAGAGCTGAGTGTGTGTCCTTCTAAAGGAGTTACCTAAGCTCTGTATCTTTTCTACTTTTTTTTTCTTGTGTCTCTAAAATGCTCTTTTTTTCCAAGTGTTGTGTATTGTGCCCTGTAATTTGACAGTGTGGTCTGTGCAATCCTCCTCTACACTCCCTGCTGTTGTTTCATTGAGTGAAAGTGACCTCTTCAAAGACAATAACGTAACAGTGTTGTGATGATGTCAGGGCTTTGAAACACTTCGTGTTCTTTCTTGATATTAAGGTTCTAAAGTGCAAAAAATACCCGGAAAGGGAACTGATAACATGTTGTGCACATCACACAAAGGACTTGACTGTGAAAAACATTGCTTTCCTTTTAATGTTTATGTTTTGGGTTTATTGTCTGGGTGAAATTGAAAAAATCATCATCTATCCCCTTTTTTTTAAAATCTCTTCACACACCCCCCCTCCCCAGCACTGTGTGTACATGGGGTGACTTTTCACATTCTGTTCATAGTTTGATTTTTTTATCCTTTGCAATCACTGAATTTGCTTTCTCTTGGGAAAGTGAAAATATTGGAAGGACACAAACTTGGACTGCAGTCTCAAGATAAGAAGGGGCTTCGAGGGTCAGTGTTGTCCAATGACATTTAATACTTGACTAGATTGCTCCCAGAGCATAGGAGCTAAGTTTAGCTACTGGGGCTGTGTTGAACATACTGAGTTAAGCTTCAAGGGGGAAGAAAAGTGTATGAAATCACACAGGATAAGTCTTTGTCTTATTTATAATGCTCATGTTCTCAAGTATCTGAGAGAGTAACATATTTTAATGAAACTGTAATAAATCCTGGACTGAAAAGAAAGGAGGGTAACTTCATAGTACAGTCACTTTGGGCTATAGGATGATTTTGAAGACAGATTTATTAAATATATTTTCATTAAGGAAATTATTTGAGCTTCATATTGGGATTGACTCCCATTTAAATAGGCATCAGCATATTTTAAAATAAGAATCATGAAGAGCAGACAGAAGAGGCTTTTGTGTAAGAAGCAGTTATATCAGATACTTTTTCTTGTTGTTACTCTGTTTTTGAAGCATTTGTTTGTTGCATTAGCTCTGTGCAAATTTTTATTTGCTATTAAATTCTATTACAAAGCTCTTTTGACTGGAGTACTGCTGTATAGGAACACAGACTCTATTATTAAGACATGTCCTGTTTGACATTGCTTTATTACAAAGGAACTTTTTGTGGAGAAAATGGTTGTCTGTCTTGCTTTAGGTAGCTGAGATTACTGCAGCGTTAACATGGCCGTGTGCTCCTAGAAAGTTCATAAGGCAAGGAAAAAAACTTGGCACTTCTTGAGCTAAAGAGCTTGTGTTGGGATGAGGCCAAGCTAAACACCTCCACATTTATGATTTGCACCTCTCCTCAGCTGTTTGGGTTCCCTGGCATTTCTGCCATTGCTCAGGGGCTGCCTGCAGGCTCTATGGGTCCCACTGTTATGTAGAACAAATATTTGGAGAGCATCTGGGGAGAAATAAAATTCCAATTCTTCAACCTTTTTAAGAGAAACTTTACTGCATCTGCCTTGACAAACAGGCAGTTCCTGTAGGTGCATGATTCCTGTTTTCCATGAGAGGAAGTGTTGAGAAATGTGTGGGTGAATCCATGCATTTTTCCATTGCTATTTAAATGTGCACTTCAGTGTTACATTTCAAAATATGTGTAAACCAACCAGCAAACCACAAATCCTTATTAAAACTTACTGAAACTGTTGAAATGTGTGTTTTTCTTGAAAAACTTGAAAAACTCAAGCCTTGTTAGTTTCTTTGGGTTTTGTTTTAAAAAGTTCCGAAAAGCTTGCTTTTCAGAAAACTCTACATCAAGTCCAGATTTTTCTCTCCTTCTCCATATACATACATATTTTTATAGGTATAAATAATAACCATAATGTTCTTGAGCTTGAATAGCCCTCTTCTAGTCCATCAGAGATGAGGTTGCCCTCTGTGCTCAGCTGTCAGCTGCCTTGCTCTGCTCCCTGCATGGTTCAGTGCTCCTCGCTGAATGCTCCTCCGGGCCAGAACCCACATCATGCTCTAGGAGTTGGTATTCCAGGGAAAAAATGACAAGAAAGAGCCCTTTGAAGTTTGCATGTGCAGGGCCCAGCAGGAGCTGCTGGTTAGAAGGAAAATATGAACTAGAAGTTGTATGTTTTAATAGTTAGGGTAATTTATTATCCTTGGATACACTTTATCGGGATATGCAGTAAATTGCACAGTTGTGTGGCTTTTTAATTTAAGTTCAGCTACCTTGATACAGCTGTTAATTCTGCTTACTGGATCAGATCGGGCAGTTGCAGGTTGATTTTGTGGCTGTTGCTGTGCAGGGTTATAGTGATTTTGGTTCTCCTGGATGAATACGAACTGCTGAGATTCATTCAGTTGCAGTAGAGGCAAATTCTGCTTTGGCTTTGTTCTGCCACAGCCAGGGCAGCTCCACTCCTGATTTTTCTGTGGGCACACAACTGAGCAGCTCTGGAAATGCCCCCGTGGCCACTGGAGTGGTTGGTAGCTATGGCAGCCGAGGTGACTCTCCTGTTGCTGCTCAGAGCAGTTTGTAGATGTGATGAGAGACATAATGTGGCCATTGTGATCTCCACTCAGAAATGGAAAATCAGCCCAGGCTGGGGATCTGTCAGTTCCTGGGCACAGCAAGGCAGCCTCTCCTCTCCCTCTGTATCAGATCTGGAAGTTAAAGGTTTTCAGATACACATGCTGCAAAGTAACCCTTAATACTGGGTCATTTCCATGGCCAGCTGGATAAAGCACAAAGTCTGTGACAGATTTTTGGTGTGCAAAGCCTCTGATGTCCTCGAGTAATGCCTGGCTGGCAACTGCTTGCATGGATCCCTAGGCAGGATGAGGGGCTGATTTGAAAGATCTGTGCCATGGGGTTCTTGTCTCTTTGTCATTAAATACTATGTACTTACTAACATTTCTTTCAGACAGCAGCTAATGGAATTAGGGATGTTTTATGTCATCTCTACATCAATAATGCAATATGGGCCACATCAAGAATTGATTTTTTTGGTGTGTGTTTGGGGAAGGAAGCAGAAAGATAATTTAACTCTTGACAGTGAGAGATTTCTTTCTGTAGCTCCAGTTTGATGTGGATTCTGGTTGTGACCTTGAAGTCACATCTAGAAGCAAGGGGGCTAATTAGTAGAATTTTGTAATTACTTTGGATGACTCCCCGAATTACAGCCTTGCAATAAAATCAATACCCCTGGAGCAAAGCAAGTTGTGCTGCAAAGACAGGTTAGTGCTTAGGATTATTCTGGTTGTATTGCTGTGCTGCACAGGTTGTAATAACAGTATTTTATTGTGTCTGCAAACTAGGTGTTGGTTGAGTTTGGTTTAGTTGGTTTGGGTTTTTTTTTCTCCTTGGGGTAGCCTGTGAGCAGAATTGTTACTCCTTGCATGTGCTATTTCCACGCCTGTTCTCCTTCAGAGAAAATCACTTCTATTTGCTACTGCCAAGTTTGCTTTGTCCTTTGAGAGGATCAGTGGCATCCTCTAAGCTGCCTCCAAAAAGGAGGAATAACTTCAGCTTGCCTGTGCCTTTGCAGATGGTGAGGGAATGCCGTGACTTAGCAGAAATAATCCAAGGCAGGAGCATATCCAAAAGGAGATGGCAATTCCACGGGGCAGTAGAGAGCATTGGCAGTGTTTGCCACTTCTAGATAAGCAAGGAATGGACTTCTATAAACTGCAGGTTTGCTTGACAAAACTTCCCCTGAAGGCTGACAGGGAGCTTTTAATTCAGCATTGAAAATTGCAGAAGTCTGGAGTTTGTATGCATGAGCTGACATACACCTGCTTGGGTTTGTTTACCCTGGATATTAAGTATTGAAAAAGCAGCATTGATGTGTTTATTTCTACAATTTGGTATTTTTGTTTGTTTTGCACATTGTAAGTATATATTCAAACGTTTGTAGCAAACAAGTATTTGGGGACATGATGTGAAAGAACTGATACTTTTAACATAGAATTGTTTGTTTGCTTTTTAAAGCAGAAAGGATTTCAGATGAAGCTTTTGCTTATCTCTGTGGTACTGAAAACTTTCCATTCAAGATGCAGCATTTCTATGTAGCAAATACTTCAAAAGTCTTATAGCCATTACTGTTAATTCACAGTTTTGATGGAGATTATTTATTTGTTGATGGAAGGGTAGCATTTCCAGATTAATATCTTGCTTTTTTNCTATTCTTTTCTTTTCTTTTCTTTTCTTTTCTTTTCTTTTCTTTTCTTTTCTTTTCTTTTCTTTTCTTTTCTTTTCTTTTCTTTTCTTTGTTTTTTCTTTTATAGGGTGATAAAGATAAGTGGAATTTCTTTTTCATGCCGTTTTCTAGTGGTTTTGAGTAATTCCTTGAATTTGCAAATGGGGTGCTAAAATATGAGAGGCATTTTGGTCCTGAAAATTCCCTCACATATATCATTCATTTCAAGAGAAAACTTTTTGGTAGGATAAATCTCGTGTCTTGATAGAGAAGCTTAGAAGGTCCATTTTGATTTCAGACAAGTGCTTCAACAATGTCTCTTGCAGCTGAAGACACTTGTGATTAATATGTTGGATGCCTGTTGCATAGCACAGAATATTGTCTTTTATTAAGTATTAAAGGTTCTGACTCTATGCTGTGCTACAGGCAGCTCCAGGGTTTCCTGGTATTTCTCCAGAAATTCATACAGGAACTGTTTGTGTGTGTTAGGCCACTGAATGTTCCTGGGCACTGTTGTAGTATAGAACTCAAACTTCAGTGTCCTCAGGGTTTAGCAAAGGCAGTTTGGCTTTTCCCATTATCTAAAGTGCTAAAGCCAACAGCATCCTGGCCTGGATCAGGAATAGTGTGGCCAGCAGGAGCAGGGAGGTCACTGGTGAGGTCACACCTTGAGTGCTGTGTCCAGTTCTGTCCCCTCAGTTTAGGAAGGACATTGAGATGCTTGAGCACATCCAGATGAGTCAACAAGGCTGGTGAGGGGCTTGGAATGCAAACCCTGTGAGGAACAGCTGAGGGAGCTGGGGGTGTTTAGCCTGGAGAAAAGGAGACTCAGGGNTGTGTTTAAAAAAAGACTGGATGTGGCACTCAGTGCCACGGTTTAGTTGAGGTATTAGGGCATGGGGTGGGCTTGATGATCTTGAAGGTCTCTTCCAACCTAGTGATTCTGTAAATTCATTGAAACTCAACAACATGTAGGCACATGCTTGACTGTCCTTGAGGACCTCCTAGTGCCTCGTCAAAATCTGTAGAAAGAGCCCAACCCACTTATGGCAGGAGTTGGTGATGAGAACATCCTGCAGAGACAGCTGATCCATCATTACCAATGGAGCTTAGGGATCCTGGCTCTCCTGTTGTACAGCCTGCATTAAAGTAGTAGGCTGTGATTATAGACTGACTTAGCCAGTTTAAAAAAAAAAAAACAAAACACAAGCTCTTTCCAGCCTTTTGTCAATTATTCTTTTGCTGATGCTGACAGGAATGAGAGCAGGCAGGTTGTGAATACAGTTAACCCTCAGTTAAATGTGTCTGTGGCAATGCAGACTCGCATCCTTGCCCATTGACACACGGAGCAGACGTGCTCCTTGCCTGCAGCCTTGCTGAGTTGACTGTCTCTGTCACCAGTCTCTGCTAGCAGCCCATCATCTGCTCATATTCTTAGTCTGCTGGCAAATCTGCCCCATCATTGATGGAAAATGTCACGTTTTTGTTTCTTCTGATGCTTCACCTTCCTGTGATATATTAAATTTATGATAATTGATTTTTAATTTATTGCATGCTGTTTAATGTACATGGCAAGGAGACATGCACTCATGGCATTGAGATATCAAGCAAGCACATGTACTGGAACTCTGGAATAAGTGTCTTTTTATTCGTGGTTTTACATGTACCAAAACATTACAAATTATACATATTCTAGGATTAGCTTTTGTCATTGCATACACAAGTGAAGAATATTCTAATGTGTTTTAAACACAGAGCAAGGTCTTTGCAATTCACTTCTCCCTGCTTCCCAGGGGCTGTCATTCTGTCTCCATCTTCCTTTGTGTGATTTCAGCTGAAGGGGGAAAAAGGATGAGTCATCCATCAGCTTATTGTAAGACAGTGTAGACAGCTGTAAATATATCCTGTCTGGAGATTGGATTCCAGTAATCAGCACAAAATAACCATTGACATCACACAGGGTAACTGAGCTCATCTTGCTCAAAAAAGGGGGGCGAGGGAAAGGGATTAATGGTGCCAAAATACCAAAGGGCAGTATTCCTCCTTGTGTGCATCATGTGTGTCCCTGTGGTGTTTGTGGCCTCCACAAACTGCATGGCAACAATTAACTTGCACACTGTTGCTGTGGGCTAGTATCTTAATATGGCTTTCTTTTTAAAAATATTAATAATAAAAATCTAGACACGAGGGCACAGCAGTTTCTGTGCCTAGGGCTAAACTCTTGGCATGGGGAACAGGTACATCACAGTACCTTGCTTAGTTGTAGACAACTTGGGTTGAAATCTTGAATTTTGCTTGCAGAAATATTTGAAGAGGATGTGTCTAAAATGGGGTGTCTATTTATTTTTTTATGAGCGTGACTTTTGTATGCCTATGGTTCAAGACTTACAGCTTGCATGTCTCCACTTGAAGTCTGAAAGAAGTGGAAGTGAGTGATGTGAACCAGTTTCCCCTGCATATCTTGCATTTGTTTATTTGGAGTGCTCAAAGCTACCAAGGCATTAAGGCAAAATAGCTGCTTCCAAAGGCAAATGAGAAACATGGCCAAGAGCTAGGAATAGCATGAGGTTTGACAATATTTTCTGTCTGGCTGAGCAACAGCCAGAGAGACAACAAATATCCAGGAGAGATTGAAGAAGAGATTCCACTCTCTAACGTCGCTATGGCCAGCTGCTATTTCCTTCAGAAATAGCATTTTAGCATGGGTCTTTATGAAGGCCTCTTTTTCTTTCTGGAGTTACTGGAGTGGTTAGGATCGCTCCATAATAACCATATCCAAACCAGGAGTTATAACTGGCATGTTTTATTTTACCCAATATTATGAGTTTCATAATCTGTTGAATATGTGCACAGTGTAAATTAGGGATTTTGCATTTATTTGAAAAAGGCTAATTTGTAGGGCTTCATGCAAATCAACTCTTTATCAAAAAGCTCCAGGGAGCATGCGTGTACTTTGTTTTTATATCATTCTCAGATGGATCTGTAGGTTGGAAGCTTCCACAGTACAGACCAGAAGAAGCAGGTCTCTGCCTGGCATATGGAAATGAGATTTAAGAAATCATTCAAACTGTGATGACTAGATTTGCTGTTCTGAAATGGAAGTTGGTTGCAAAACAAAAATGTTGCTTTTATATGGGTTTTGATAGTCTTGCTAGTGCTGCTACAGGAGGCAGGAATGAAGTAGAAGATACTTTAATAACTAAACCACCAAATCCTCTTATTTCCTTTCATCTTAGCTGTATATAGTCCATGTTCAAAGGGTTGTTGCTTCTGCTGGAAATTTCTCAGATTAACATAAAGTCTGTAATTCTGTTAAACAAATGCTTGAAATGTTCACATCAAATGTAGGTGCAGTAGGATCTACATACATAGGTCTGGAAGCAGGTAGCCTGAAAATCCAGCTTGGCTTGTGGCTCCCCAGGCTCCTGTGCCTTCAGGAGGCCCCAGATTTGGTGTACAATGGCTGGCAATCCTGGGCCCCACACATTGTGGCTCAAAACCAGCAGGCAATGGAGGTCCTAGACTGGGGTTTAAGATGCTTAATCCTGGAAATAGCGTCTCTGTGGAAACATGTATGAGTTAATCTGTGCTATTACATTGTTTGGGTTTTGTTTTTCTTCTCCTTGTTTTCCGCCAAGTTTTTAGAACCTGATGTTATTAATTGTAATTTTAGTTCTTTTGGTGAGTGTCTTCCTCCTTGAAGCAGCAGCAGGTCTGCTGTTCCTGGGCACAGAGTATAGGTGACAGTGCTGCTAATGAAGAGCAGGACTCAACCAGCCAGAGCAGCAAGCCTCTCTCATTCATAGAGTACAAATAATGAAAAGTTTTCTCTTCTGCTTCAGGACTACTTTTCATGCATTAAGAGTTTCAAAAGAAAGAGGAGGATGGTGACAGTGTGTGGTCTGAGAAAGATTCATCAGTTTAATACTGAAAGATGTGCCTTAACTGCTGAATCATCCTCTTGGGGATCCTTTGAACTTTAATGTGGCTGGGAAGAAGCGAACATACTGTTTCTGTGCAGTATAGCATAAATTTGATGTCTTCCTCTAAGAACTTAGTATTTAGTAACTTGAAATTTGTTATTTGAATTTAAAAATTATTCAGAAGTTTGTAAATAAGCAGCTTGGCTTAATTGTTAGAATTAGCATGTGCAAAATGAATGGTCTTTCCCTGAGGTAATTCTGGATGAGCACTTTGAAGTTTATTCCTTGTGCAGCTACCTCATCTTTTTTGGATGACTTGAAAGGCTGCCAGCATCTCTGCTGATTCAGAAGAAGCTGATAGTGTTCTCTGCAGGGCTGGCTGTGTCTTTAGGGACTGACCTGAATGAATTAACACAATGTTTACGGGGGACAGTCTGGGAAACCAGGGCAGACTCAGTTTTAGAGAGCGTCTCTTTTCATGTAAAATCAAGCCAACCAAAATAGTAGCATATTTCATATATGTGTAATTAGGAGATTTCAGTGGGGTGTCTGGAGAGCGCTATGCTAAGGAAGGTCATAACTGGGTAGAGATCAGGAGCTTGTGTTTCTGTGTGTTTTCTAGGAATTCATACAGCAGTTCAAGCTGCTGGCACAAGTAGTGTGGTGATAAGTGCTTCTTATGGCTATTGGAATGGGTGTTACAGGAACTGGTGTTCCTGTACCCATGTCTCATTTTAATTTGGAAAAAATCTTGACTACATATTATTGAAGATAATGGAGAATATGCAGAAAGTTGTTTTATACAGTTGTATGGAATATGGAACATGAAATTCTCTTTTATTCTTTATTCTTTTCCTTTTCTGTGATGAAGTGATTGTTTTACTGTATGGTGGTCTACTTTCTGCTTTAAAAACCTGGGGACCAGTTGCTGCCTCCAGCTCAGGAATATTTCTGTGGCTTTGCTTGCTAGTGGTGTAATGCAGGAGGAAACCCTGCACTCCCTGCTGTCAGTAGGGTTTGCAGGAAGTGCTATGAACTTGCTTAAAGTTACTTTCTACAGTAACTTCAACAGCTCTTGGCCTGATATCTCCTCTTCCTCGAGGGCATCTTGTCCTTTTTCTTACTGTTTCCAACCCCTCAACCTTTTGGTTTCAGCTGATGTGCTGTAGCTCTCTGTATTTGGAATTGTGTTCATATTCTGGCTCTCCAGGTGTGTTGCTATAATTGAGGGCAATTTTTATCCTTTTGTTAACCAAGGAAACAAGATCAGAAACATGTAATTGTATCACACTGCAATTTATAAAAGAGAAATTATCAGATTAGGATTTACAGGATGGTTTTTTGAAACGTATTTCCTTCCACTTTATTTCTCCTTTATTAGAAATTTGAAAATTATACTTTTGCAGAAAGTTTGAGCACAGAAATAAAGTCAGTGAAATTCAGGAGCTGAAGAAGCAGGAGCAGCCTGTGTGGAGAAGCCATACTGGCTCCCAGGAGAGTGGTATTCCTGGAGACTAGTTCTACCCTGCCTAGTTGTGATCCAAAGTGATGGAAGCCCATTGGCACATTGCTGTAGACTGTTGGATTTTTTCATAAAATCTTTGAATAAGAGTATGAGGAGAAGAAATTCAATCCAGGTCACATGTGTCTCTGTGGATAATGATCCTCAGCAAGACAGTCTCGGGGAATAAATCTGTTTTTTATGAATGAGCACCTGTTGCTCTTCATGGAAGCGATAATCCTGGAGCAGCTGCTGGTCAGGACCAGTGGTATCAGCTCCTGGCCCTGCTTTAGCACAGTGTGTTTCAGCCCCATGTGTGGACTCACTGATCTGCTTTATGGTAAACACAGGCAGCCCTTGGATCACGAGGGCTGACAAATGGAAAGTCACAGAAGGCTCCTTGTTGTAGCCCTACATAAATTCCTTTGCCCACTCGAGGAGGCGTCACTGCAGAGCTCAGTCACCCTCCACGCTGCCCTAGGCACTGCCTGCTCCTGTCCTTCCAGCCTCCCTGGAGCACAGAAACCCCCATAGTGTTTTAAAGTGAATAAAGGGGTATGTTTCTATTTCTTGAACCTCATTTTTAGAATGTTACAGAATAGAATGCTGAACTGTGGTTGTGCTGCTTCTCTCATGTGCTGAATTGGCACTGATGGAGACAGGACTCCAGGAGGTTCTAATTTAACAGGAGCTCAGAAGCCTGGTGGCACTGATGAGCCCTTTAAATGAAATGGGAATTAAAACTGGGAATACTGAAGACTGACAATGTAGTCTTTTGGGATCAGTCTTTTCCCATCTTTCTCTGTAATGCCAGCTAAATGGCTGTTTTGTGTGCAGAATGCTTGCATAAAATGAGGAAAAAAACCCAAACTCACAACATTTTAAACTCATAAAATCCAGTGCAAGCACAGAGATTTCTGTGCAATTACAGGGGCTTGTTTCTGAAACAAATCATGTTTTTTCCTGTATCTTTCTTTCTTCCTCTTAAAGTGCCTGCAGATGACTTTGTGAAATGCAATTGCCCTTACAAGGGCTGTGCAACTTTTTGGTAATGTCATTTATGTAGACCCAGGTGGCTGCTGTATTTCAGTGATTTCATTTGAAAGAATTGGACTCATAAGCCTCAAGTCAGATCCACCATTCCTATACCTGTGCAGAGGTCTGAAATTGTGTGGCTTATATAAGCAGACATGGGTATTTGCAAGCAGAAAATCAGAGGATTCTGCTTCACTGACCACTGCTTCTTATAATTTGCCTTTTGTAGAAAGTACCATGTACATATGTATGTGTGCAAATGCTCAGAGAGTCTATATACATGTGTGTGCACATGCACACCCTCTCAGCATTGGTATCATAAAACTTCAGTTGCAGCCCTAGGCAAGCAGAGTTATCCTGAGCACTCCCAGAAGAAACTCTTGGTTCCCAGAAAAATCTTTCCAGCCTCAGTGTAGCTCACATGGAAGCAGTGCTTATTAGTAAGAGCTGTGGCTTCTTCAGTTATCTAAAATCACAAAGCATGTCATAATTATCTGAAAGAAGAGATTAAAAATTCCTTTCCTATTTTCTTTCTCTTCCTACTATCTCTACTTCTCTTTTTCATCTGTCTTAGGGTGTGTCTGTGTACTTAAAATTGTTGAGGGGCAGGGAAATTTGTGTTTGTTTTTTTGGTTTTTTGTATTTTATTTTAATCAATCAGGATACTCCTTTAATGCATTAGAAATTACTATTTTTATCTACATTTATTGCAGTGTTTTCTGGAGGAGGAAAAGACAACTGGCATAACAGTTGCCTCATAGCTGTGTTTGATGGCTGCAGCCTAAAGCACACAGCCAGCTCTTGAGATGACCAGACATTTATTCATGCTTCAACTTCTTACTGTTTAAAATACAAAAGAAAATTAAAAAAAAAAATCTTTTTGTTCTGGCTTTTGCTGTTGTTCAAGTATCATTTGTCAAGCTCAAGCAGGCGTGGTAAATCCATTGGCAGAGGCTCATGCAGGCCCGCAGTGCAGCAGCAGCAGCACACTGAGCCCTGGGCCCGGGCCAGGTGCTTGGCCAGCCCAGAGGAGTTGATAAGTGTTCATAACCCAATGGTCAGTGGGGCAGCTTCCCACATTTGTCAAGGTATTGTATATGTTTATGGCAAAAAATGTAATTACAGTATTTTTAGGTGTGCAATACGTGCTACCAGCTGTACTAATTTTCCTTCCTCATCACTGCAGGTTTTCCATTATTCCTCCTCTCAAAAGTCCTGATGAACTTCGGTGTTTCCATGACTCAGGATATAACGTTTGTTAGTTTTTCAAAACATTTATCACAGTATCATGACCCCAGTGATTGAGACAATATGCTTTGGAATGTGCACAGACAGATAATTGTAAGCAATGCTCAGTTTATATCAGCAGAAAATAAAATCAGATTCCTAGTTGAGGCAATGGAGAGCCCGTTACACAGAGCACAGCCTCTCAGGAGCCATCTGTGTGTCCTGTGCTGCTGCCCAGTGTGGGAACACCTGGCATTGACAGGAAGGGCATCTGTTGCTGGACACAGCAAGACAAATTACTGGCTGCATTTCCTGAGCCTGAGAAGTGATAGAAAGATGAAGCCACACTTCATAGAGCTTTTTTTAGATCATTGTGGCTGTTTTCTGCAGAGGATAAGCCTTTGTCAGTCAGCACTGCTGCCATGAAGCTCAGGGACGTTCTTCTGCTGACTCCAGTAGGAGCAGATCAAACCCTGTCATGTTTGTAACAGCTGAGGCTCCTTTTTCCACCTCACTTCCCACTCTGGCAGCATCTGGTGAGCATCTGCATGCTCTGTGTTGAAGCCACAACAATGAGACTTCTGTTACATGGAGTATTTTGGGAGAGGAAGAGGCTGTGTGAAAATGATCCTGGGGGTAGCGGCTCATCCCAGCATGTTTCCCATCACCCTTGGGTTGGTGCTGCTGATGCAGTGATCTGCTGCCTTGTAAGGAAACTTGAGCAACTTTGTCACAATAGAAGTTAAACCTTGTAGAGGAAATCATTCTCTGGAGGTGTTTGTGGCCTCCGTAATGAGTGGGAGCTGGGATTTGGGCAAACTGCAGAAGTAGGACTGATGAAGTAGAACTTTTACTGCCTTTCATCTCTCATAGCTTATGATTCAACAGTGGCTTTTGCATTCAGTTATTTCATTGGTCTCCTGCTGCAGCCAGGTTTGGAGACATGTTGATTAAATTATTTAGTAGTAATAGATCTGAAGCACTCACATATAAATTTACTGGAATATTAAAGAAGTCAAATGCTATTCCAGGTGGGAAATAATACTTGAGTAGATGATTCATAATAACATGAGCTCTTAAAACTTTCTCAGAATTGAGGGAGGGAAGGCAGTTTGTAAAAACAAACTTTAAATGTCAAGTTTATTGCTTTTGTTGTTAATATTTATTGATAATAATATATACCATAACGGTGTTATGCAACCAAGCTACTTCTTCCAGTTAAGCAAAAGAGTTTGGTGTCTGATCAAAAAGCAGACCCCAAAGGAAACCATTACAAGTCTGTGTTAATGTTTGCTCTCATCCTCTTCCTTAATAACAGAAGCTCAAAGTTGTTTAGGTGGGCAAATCAGGGGTAGTTTTTTTGTTGTTGCTTCTCCCCAGATCTTTCAGTAGAAGTGCTTTAAGATGGAGAGTGAGGACTCCTGTCCCTGGATTGGCAGAGGGCCTTTGCTGGTCACCCTGCTGCCCCCCATCCTCTCAGTGTCCTTGTACTCAATATGGGAATGGGCACAGTCCGTGCCCACCCAGCTTCTTCCTAGTCCAGTGCTTAAGTTACAGATTTCTTTTTTCATACACATCAAAACTTACTCTAATTCAACTTTTGAGTAGTCAGTAAGATTCCTACAGATAAATGTTTTTAACAAAGTCAGAACCAGAACAGACAAATATTGGTTTTACAGTGAAGGCTGAGCAATCCTACTGAAAGTTAAGAAGATATGACCAGTGACAAACCTGCTTAATGCCTTCATTCCCACTTACTGAATGTTGGTAGATGTTGTGTTTTTAAAAGAGGAGGGAGTGGGCAGCCTGGTTGAGAATTGTTCTGTTTGATCCTGGCAGCATGTGGGACCCAGCAGAGAAAGGAGTGGCGGTTCCTTCCTCGAAAGCAGCGCTGTCTGCACAGCCAAGGGGTGGGAGGCGGCCGGACACCAGCCAGAGGTGACCTCGAGCTCAGCAGGACTCGAGGGGCTGCCAGAAGGAACAGGAAGCTGATGCATGGCCAAGGTCTGTGTTTCTGAGGCAATGGAAGAAACAGCTTCTCTGTGGATGTGCTGAAGGAATCAGTTCCAGCCCAGAAAACGGCCGAGTGGATTAGCAAAAGGCAGGCCAGATGACAGGACCTCGCTGCCAAAGCATGGCAGGAGGTTTCTTTACAAATCTTCTAACTTGAGTTGTATTACCTATGGGAGACAAATTTCATTATTTAACATTTTCTTGTTTTAGTTTGTTCTGATGAAATGAGGCTTTGAAAATGGGTATTTCTGGGGTGCTTACTTTAGGGTAAAGGTTTCGGATGATCTTTCCCAAAATATTTGCAGACTTGCATGTCCTTTTCTATTGCTCTCCAAATATGAAGGAGCAAGTAAATTTTTTAAGCTCTCATTTCTGTGAATAGAATAACAAGCTGGAGAGAATGTATTTGCTGTAAATACTTGAGCTGTGCACACACTGGTGTGTGTATGTGATGATGCAGTTGGATTCAGCTGGTTATGGTGAATATTACACAAGATGCAGCAAGGAAGGCGTTTGACTGAGGTGATACTTGCTAATGAGTTTATAGCAGAGATTTATCATGGGATTTAATGTCTGTATGCTTGGGAGAGGAGGGTGGGATTTGAGAATGGAAAGTAGGCTGCATGGAGCAATGGAAAGGTCTGTGGTGGTACTGTAATGAAGTAGTAATTCATCACTCTGGTGCAGAGAGGGTGTGGAGGGAAAACTCTTGGCTGAAATTATGTTTGACAGATAAGTGCTTTCACCATACATCTAGAGAATAATAGAAAAAGTTTACTTGAAAACTCTCTACTTTTATAGTCTTAGGTAAACTTTGATTATGGGAGATCTGTCTGGAGCAGTCAAGCACATTGCTCTTCTCTGTCCACATCTCTGAGCTGTGTGAGGCTGGGAGTACTCTCTCCTCATTTGCCCTGCCTGCAGAGGAGCTGTCAACAGTAAAGAAAAAGATTCAGTGGGAGAAAATACAGCTAAATCTCTTGTAAACAGTGAAACTACCAGTGCTTCTGTCACAAGGTTCTGGAGTCTGGAGACAGGTGGGGCAGCAGGAGCTGATGCTGGTGGCTGCCTGTGTTGAGGTGGCTGTGC
>VZTT01072090.1:0-51219 GCA_013400855.1 Buphagus erythrorhynchus
CCGTGCCCGGTGTGACGGAGCCGCTGCTGTCCCCTGGCGGCGAGCGCGCGTCACTGCGGCAGCGCTGCCCTGGCGCGGGGGGAGCGCGGCCGGGCCCGGGAGCTGGTGCTGCAGAGCCGGGGTGTCTGTCAGGGACAACAGAGCCACGGTGTGCTCTATGCGACTCCGATTTTAAACAAGACCGGGACACTATAATCACAGCTCATGTTACTCTTCCACAAACCTTTTTCTGTATCCAGTTTTCAGTATGGGTACTTTTTATATGTGAGTGTTGATGCATGTGATCCATATGTATCTATCTACATGATAGATGTTGATATTATATATATAAGTTTACTCTGGTAAGTAGAAATCACAGCCGTTCACATCAACTGGGGGTTTTGAGTTTTAGTGAGGATCAGGCTACTGTTTTAGTCTATACTGTATGGGTATAGAAATAGGAGTGATGTGGAACACAATGCAATATCAGAATTGAAAAATGTACTGAACCATTTATCATAAAAAAAAAGTAATTCTTGTTCTTTGGTATTTTAGGTGTTTTCATTAACTAAATAGCTTCTTCTTTTACTATTAATTATCCAGGTAGGATTTGATGAAGCTTCCATGAGGTATTATGCTGATTTCTCTATGGGTGTCAGACCATAAAAACCCCCACAAGCACAGAGTTTACATGGCATAGAGCGTGAATTCCAAGAATACTTCTCTGGATGCTTTAATTTATGGTAAATGTGAATAACAGTGTTCCTCAATTCTGTTTTTTTTCCTTTGCATCTGAAACACCCCCACAAAAACAATATAAGAGTGCTATACAAATGCCAAGGGAGAGAATGGTGTAGGAGAACTTGCAGATGTAAAGGAAGTATCCAATGATGAACATCTTTTAGATTTTAATATGGTAAGTTTGTCAATGGTTTTGGGGAGGAAGTTTTTTAATTATTTTATAAGGGTGGGCTACTGCTTTTTTCCTTTCATCACAGTTCTCAGTCTACCCTCAAATGAAATTCCTGCAAAAACCTTCAAAAGCTTCTCTTCTCTTACTTTGTTTTTTAACCTCCCCTGCATCTTGATCATCCTTCTGAAAGTTCTCAGGGTGTTGTACTTTGGGGAGTACAACCCTTTGTACAAACAGCTATACTTCTAGTAGATAAGCAAAGCCAGTTTCCTTTGGGAATGCTTGCCATTTGCTTGTCATGAGTTTTAAACATAAGTCTTCTTTTCTTTCAACTTCTAATTTCAGTACGTGTAGAGTGAGCTGAAGTGCATGATGAGGGCAAAAAGAAGCAGTAACTAAAGGCATAAAGATAACATATGCTGAAAACTGTCCTCATTACAAGCAAAAAAATCCTGATTTTCTCTAGGGAAAAAGTTTCATGTACACATGTATTTACTGATATACCTTTAAACTTCATAGTGATTATAGCACTTGGTTTAACATTGTGACATGCTTGTTATAGCTTTACTCATTCAGATGAAAATAATTTAAAATACATTTGCTTGAAGTTTAGTCAGATCTGTGCTGTGTTTTCTTACTATTTAATACTTATTACCAAGTTTTGGAGATAACTTTTACAGTAATTTTTCTTACATGAACTGTGATAAAGATACATCCTGAGTTCACCTTTGATTCTCTTGCTTTTTTGTGCAAATCTTAAAATTAAGGAATAGGAAAACATAATAAAAGGCCCACTTTTTTTCCCCTGCTGTTCTGCAGTCCTTTCTACATAGTGAACTAAGTCAGGAAAGAGGAGGACTTGCCCTGTAATCTTGGCATCTCTCTTGGACAACTACAAAACCATATAACCTCCCAGCCCAGAGAAAAGCAAGCATGTTCTTTATTGTTCCCCATCAACACTGTCAGTTTAAATCCTTAGGTTTCTTCTGTTTATGAAGC
This sequence comes from Buphagus erythrorhynchus, assembly GCA_013400855.1. Taxonomy (NCBI): domain Eukaryota; kingdom Metazoa; phylum Chordata; class Aves; order Passeriformes; family Sturnidae; genus Buphagus; species Buphagus erythrorhynchus. The sequence goes on from VZTT01072090.1 coordinate 1,892, forward strand.
AAGATGTGCAGATGATATAAATGCTGAGGCAAAACCAAATGGCTTCAGGAAGAAGATCTACTCCAGTGATAGCTCCAGCTCTGAAGACACAGCTTCAGAAGGTGGAAGCGAGTGGGCTGATCCATGTGAGGAGGAGCTTTTTTCTCGAACTCAACTGTAAAAACTGCAGAGTAGAACAGATGATTGAAAAGTAACATGAGATGGAAAACTATCTTTCTTGAGGGTCTGTAGCTCTAAAACAACAACTTGAGTTTCCTCTTCAGTTAATGGATTCAGATGTGTATTTATCTTTCTCTTCTTGCTTATTTTATAGATGAGGACACAGCTGTCCTGTTGAAGATTTTTTTTCCCAAAAAACACTGTTAAATTCTTGGCTATTTGAACTAGACTAGATTGTGTTGTCAAATCAAGAATGGATGTGCATGTGCTTGTCTTAGTAGTACCACTGCTTTTTTGCATCTTAATTGCAGTTATTTTCTTTCGTAACTGTAGCCCTACCACTATTACGATCTTCTTAGCATCGCAGTGTCTACAACTACTTCTGCTATTCAGAGACTTCAGCTTTCTGCACATTAGGCTTTGTTCTTTAAGAACTGGGAGATAAATACTTAACACTGTAATCTATCAGTGCCTTTCTGAATGCAGGAGAAAAGCATGAATGACTTGTCCAGTCTTCATTCAGTAAATCTCATAACTTTGAAGTAGGAACAACAGGGTTGTGCTTTAGAGACTTACAGAAACTGTGTTTTCTATCCTATGATTCCCCCCTCCCACAAACCAACACTGAGGATACCATGGTTTGTAATTTTGCTAACTGGAGAAGCCAAGGATTTTTTGTAGGTATGGAGGCAATGTGGTTTTTTTTTTCCTTTTTTTCTTTTTTTTTGTCCTTTTTAACAATTTGCCGATGTGAGGCAGAAGTTCAAAAAGTAACACCAAAAATAATAAACCACTGGGGTGATGTGTGGATTGTTGTGAATTTTGTTAATGAGAATGTTGTCTTGTTGCAGATGAAGGCATTCATGTAACCTGCAAAAGCATCCTGTAACTGAACTTGAGCCTGAATGACTGAAACTCTCTAAAATGCTCAGTGTTCAATGTTTTAAATGCAAAGGGTCAGTGCTTCACTTGAAAGAAATCCTGTGGCTGCTGCAGTTAGCTGCTGTTGTGGCAGTAATTTAGTAAATCTTGTAGTTCATTTTGTGTTTCTGAGAGAATGTGTGGGGCAAGTTATGTGTGTGGTGGGTGGGGGTAGGGAAGGTGATGACTTAAAACATACATGTGTGATTGCAGTAGTGATTGTTGCTTTATGTGACTTGCTTTTAAATTTTCTTTTGTTAACTTAGAAAGTCAATACATTGTCAAGTTGCATCTGTACAAGACTATCAACTCCTTCTGCTTTTAACACATTATGCAAAATGTATAAGCCAGGAGGAGCAATACTTGCAAAACTAAACATTCTAAGTTTTTACCAACTCCTAGTTTAAAAAATGACAACTAACTAGTCTACATGATCGCAGCATGTCTGTAACACCAGAAAGTGCAGAAAGTCCAATACTGACTTGAAAAGCTTCACCATTATTTTTGACAGGCAATAAACCTCACAAGACACATAGCTGTTTGAAATGTGAGCTGAACTGCCTTTGAAATATGTTCTGCACTAGAAATGCTTTCTGAGTAACTGGGTTTTATTGCCTTTATTCAATTGACAGTGTAAGAATTTAAACACGTGGTTGGGAAACCATGCCGGTCTTCGTGCAACGCTTTTGGTGAGATCCTTACTAAAACTGGCTTGGTTGCCCTTACCCAAGGACTTTCTTTTGGTCCTCCTCTTAGACTAGGTTTTAGGGTTTGTATTCATACAGCAAATCTTTTGACACTTTACAGTTTCTTTTCTTAATTTATTTGCAGACTTTGAATAGATTTTTATGTATTTTACTTTCTTCTGGAGCTTCCTTGAGAGGTTGTTTAGCACCTGCACTGAAACTAGTTAACTGTAACATGAAAGGAAAAAAGAACTTTACACACAAATTCTTCAAATCACTACAATGAAGAATTGAATAGAACTTCATCTGAGAACAGGAAATGACCAAGTGGACATATTTCAAACACAAACTTCAGCTCAGTTAATTCTGGCTAGAGCTTCTTCGTTGGTAAGAAAGGGCTCAAAAGTAACAAAGGTGTTGCTCATAGTTACACTGTGGCATGTAATGATTCCAGCACCTTTGGGGAAAATAAAAATCCTATATTGAGCTTAGGCAATAACAAATTGTCTTTACTTGTTTTCATAGTTTAATGGCTAAAGCTCTAAGGCTTTTGGTGAGAGTTGAAGTGTGGTTTTTAGTTTTTCTATATGGATAGAAACACACACCAACAACAACAACAAGAGCATTAAAGGTTGGCATATGCTGAACCGTACTGTGGGATGAAGCGCATTGCATATCCATAGCATTGAAGTATCAGTTTTCCATTCCTGGGCTGAAATTTGTTTCTACTTTTTGCTTCAAGTGGTTGTATTGTTCTGATTTCACGTACACCAGAGTAACTGATTTTGTTTTCTTGTGGAGTTACTTAACACCGAATAAAAATATAAAAGGACAATTGGATGGTGTTGTGTGTGTGTCTTCATTTTCTTCAGCTAACATGTATAACTTAGATACCATATGCAGTTAACCATTAACTATTCTGGAGAAATAGCATAACATACCTAATTTGGGAGTCCTTTTCTTTGCTGTAATTTTTTCAACTATTTTTAGGATGTAGGAAAATTAAATACATTGCATATGTTCTTTTAAAAAAGAAGATAAAATGAGCTTTGTCCACACTTTATTTCTGTAGAAATTAATTTATAATGACAAATTCATGTTTAGAAAACATGAGACCTTTTTAAAAAAAATCAAACCCAAGCAAACCTAGACTCTCTCTCACATAACAGTTACAGAACTTGTATGTAATATGGGATCTAACCCAGCAGATTTCTATTTCTGCTTTCAACTTGTGTTCAGCCATCAAGTAACCAGTATCTCACTTCTACTTACAGAAAAACTGCATCTATAACAACAAAGTGCACTTTCCTAATTCCATGGCTGCACCTCCTTTCAGAGAAAGGAAAAAAAGCCCCAACAGCTCACATTCTACTTGGTAGAGCCTTGTGGTTTGCAGTGCTGTAAGTCTGCAGCCAAAGTGACCTGGGATTCTGTGCAGAATGATTCCAGCCTCTGCTGAATTAGAAGTTCAGTGAAAACAACACAGAAACACACACTTGGAAATAGTGGAAGAGTCCCTCTTTAAGGTCCTTGGGTGAATACTTTTGTTCAAACTTGGTAGTTGAAACTTTTAGAGGCATATATTATTTTCTTAAATACAGCAGAAGTAGTGTATTTTGATTGCATTTATACAAGATACTTGATAAAAGAACTACATTTCGTCAGCCAGGCTTTTCAATTCCTGTATCTGAATTAATATTAAATACGCATATGGTAAAGAATTAGTTTCCAATGTAAACAATGCTTCTGTCATGCAAAAAAATACCACTGTATAGTCCTAGGCAGCAAGTGCATCCCTCAGTGGTAGGATAGGCTGGCTGTAAATGCATCACACTGTGCCTTTATGGGAGTGTCTGATGTGAAAATACATGGGAAGGCAGTGAACCTTCTGGAAAGCCAGGATTCCTTCACAGTAACTCATTCTTTCCCTGCCAGGACCAGCACAGTTAAGTATTATCCCCAAGGAATTAGTCATTACCTTTCACGTACAGCATCTCACATAATTTTCTTTTATTACCTGTGAAACTAATAGCAAAAAGACTCCAGAGGTATAGGACAAAGGAGTCTTTATTGATACATTTTAGTTTCCTACTGTAAGACTTCTGTTCCATTGTTCAAGTTCCTCTCAAAATGTAGTATTACATGCAAATGCTTATAAATTTTATGGTCTACCTCTGCTCCAATGGGATGTAATGGGATGAACAGGAAAAAGCAGCTGACAGAGCTGGCAGTGGGCCAACACACTGCTGAGAAAAAGTCACTGACAAAACACTGGTGTCCCTGACCTACTTCATCGATGTATAACAACTTCACCTATAAACAGTGAGGACAGAGGCTGAGGTGAGAGGCTGCCACAGACGCTGCCTTCTGCCTGGCGGCCTTCCTGTAGGGCAAATGCTTCTGGAAGGACAGTGTCTGTCATTACTGTACTTGCAGTTAATTCAAGAACGAGGGGCTGCAGAAGCAGTGCTTAGTCTCTGTGTCCCTCGGTAATGATGCAGGGTCCCTTCTGCTAACAGCAGTAACAGCTATTTAATAGTTCTACAACTGCTTGTTACATAAAGATTGTGGGATTTGCTAATGAAGGGTTAACTGCCAATCATTTCTGCACAGGCCTTATTTTAGTCACTACAAGCAAACAGAGGCACAGGAGAAACAGCAACTTTCCTTGTCTCATAAAACTGAGAACTCAAATTCTTGAATTTCTTTTAAAACCTTTCTAAGCAATTATGCCTGTAAAAATACTGTTAAAAAGCACAGATGAGTACATTTTCAGATTCATCTCTGCTTTCCTGTTTGTAGCCATGGAAATGCTCAAGCAAAGAACAGTACAGAACAGTAGCAGTACTGAAAGCAAATACATAAGTACTACCTAAAAGAAGGGATACCACTTCCACCACTGGAGATTTTTAGACAAATGTATCAGAAATTATGCAATGACTGACACAAACTTGTGTAGTTTTTCCTTTACTGAACCCCAACTTATGTTTGAAAAAAAGTAAAACTTGTGTGTTGTTTGTGTCTTCTGTTGTCCCAAGAATAATTTGCCTCATTAATCTCTACCTGCTATGATGGGCCAGTCTGATCCCTTACAGATACGGGACAGAAACTAGTGTTGAATTTTTCATTTTTGCAGTTACTTTATTTGTGCAATAATGAATATTAAGAATATCCTTTATGTTTCCAATACCCTTTTAGTAGGATTTTGCCTTTTTCCATTTTTTCTTACATTTCATATCTTCTAATTTTTTCATTGATATTTGGCTTCTAATTGTCCTCACTTTGCAATGGAGTTCTAGCCCTCAATCATTTGACTCTGGAACCCTCATCTATTTGACAACAAAGTTTTCTTCAGGAAGTCTAAGTTGTCATTCATGGGTTTTAAATATTTTTCCACCATTTTCCTGTAATTGTATTCAGTACAAAAATATTAAATTCTTTGAAGCACTGCAGATCCATGGAGACATAATAATGGGATCTGTTACCTGCCCAAACTGAATGTTACTTAGTTTCATTCGTCCTTACTAGGTCTAGACAACAATTGATTTTTAGTCCAGTACTTCTTTTTTTCTTCATAGTGAGTTCCAATAGATGTTGCCATGTTGCCAACTGCTACAGAATAAATCTGTTTTCTTTTGGAAATGCAATTTAAATTGTGCTTACTTAAGAGAATAAATCTGTTACAGAACTCCAGCATTATGCAGCTGTGCATAATAACAACCATGTTTCCTTCTCTGGCATGATTTCATGATGAGTGAAGATCTGTAACAGAGGTGCCATGGAGGCTTTGTTAGCAATTATTTATGGGCACTCACGATTCTGCAATTCTGAGATATTATACGAGGAGTAATATTTTTAGTTGATACAGTTTTACTCCTTCACACCTCATTACTCATGTTGTCTTTCCTAAATAGCTCGTAGACAGCAATAGAAACAATCCTGTCCCACATCGTGTTTCAGTAATACCAGTTCAAACATGCTGCCAAGTCTCACACTCTGCTGCTGCCTTTCCTGCTCTTCGTGTTCGTGCTGTCTCATGGAGGGGAACTGTCTCAGTGGTAACAGAACGGTTAACAGTGATGGTGGCTATAGACCAAGCTTCCTCATCCTTTATCAGGTCTAAGTTCCTATAGGAAGAGGCAGCCTTTTGGGATAATCAAATGGCATGTTCTCCAGCTGTTCCTGATTCATCCCAAACCTATTAAAATGGCCTGGTGTACAGATAGTCCACTTCTAGTAGGAATGCCCGTGCAGATGGTGGCCATGCTGAAAATGGACTGCTATCAAATACAGACAGGCAAAAATAGTTTTGCGTGAACAAAATTAATTTCTGATTAATCTGAAGTAGAAGAGCATAATATTAATTTCTCAAAAGCATCACCATTTGCTTCCACGGTATTAAATTTTTCACAGAATTATATCCCTTTTCATTGCTACGAGTCAGTAGAAACCTGAATTTATTCATTGTTTTCTTATGCCATATAACATGCACGAATTACTTCACTGTGCCTACAGGTAATTCTGTGCAGCATGGAGGAAAAGGAGCAATGTCTTCTGTGCTAACATTTGCTTTCAAGACAGAACTTCTCTGTCTCATGGTACAATGGATAATAACTCAGAGTATCCAGCACTGCCACACTTGGTACCCTTACACTCGAGCTTGGGTGGGCTAGAACTGCCTTAATTCAGTGATGGCAAGTGGAGGCAAGAGCTGTTTGTCAACTCACAATCAATGATGCACAACTGTTGTACCTTCACAACATGCTAATCTTTGGTTAACTAAAGAAAAAAAATAAATTTTCCTCTAGCTTATGACAATTACTGACTTTCAAGAGCTGCACAGTGGATTCAAATGAAGCTCAGTTTGGCTCTGAAAGCTGCTTGCATCACACTTGGCTTGTGATGAATGAAAATTCAATCTAGATGTTCTCATGTAACTCTTAAAAAAATAAATTTGAAGTTGTACCAATTACAAAATTGCTGAAGCTTCAAAACAGAGCTGAAAGCCTAAGCAGAGAATGCTGTCTCACATCTACAGGCATAGGAAGTATGACAGAAACTTGCATTTCTGTTCCTTGGCTCTAATGAAACTGAGGAAGGACTGGTATTTGGTGTACTTTTATCATATGTAGTATATTTTGGAGAAATCACCAAGACGGAACAGAGCACAAACCCTTCATGCTTTCTTGCAGAATAACCATAAAACTGGGATATCAAACTCTGCTGGCATGAATACGAGTCTTTATGACAGAGCTTTTGAACAGAATGTTTTTTAAAAAATTAAATTCTCTAGCACCAGTCTATTATTAGACATGTAGAACTTTGTTTGCCCACTAGGTGAACATGAATTACCAGTTTGAGGCTGCTCTATGTAACATTTCATTTCTACACAACAGCTGCAGGCAAGACACTCTAAAACAAAACATGATTTTATACCAACAATTTTTCTAAAATTAAGTGTTCTACAGGTTTTCTTGACCCTGAATCAGTGGCAGAAGATTAACCATGCTGATTAAGTGCCACAATTAACTTCTTATCATGGTTCTGAGGATTTACTTACAACCCATGTGTTTAAACAGGAAGACTTGATTTGTGTGCCCTTCTATGTAGACTTTACATTTTGCACAGTTGCTGCAAAAGAAAGGTGCTAAAGGTCCCCTTTGCACTGAGTTATGCTTGGCAGTACCTGTTCTGTTTCCTTTTAGTAATTAGAACATACCACACTTCATCGGAGCTAGTGGTGTGACACTGTATTTAGTCACAATGTGAGCCTTCAGCTTTTCCCCATAGAGAGGTGTAATAATACACATTTGCAGACAGAAATCTACCTTATATAGGATGGAGAAGGCATGAATGGGCTGATGCTAATGCAAAACACCTTTTGCTAATAGCTCATGACAAGCAGAAATGCTACTTCCCTTTTCCTATGAGTTATACAGCCCTCGTGCAAAAGAGGGGTGATTTTTTAATATTGACTAGGCTGCAATTTTCTGAGACTTTCCATTTGCTCTGCTACCACTGAAAGATTTTCTGCAGCAGGTTTTTCTAATAGCTTCTTCAGCCTAAATTATATTAAGCTGGAAGTATCATTTTTTCCTGTGTGGGCACTCTGCAGAATTAGAGAAGTCCTAACTGTTTCCATTCTGTTATTTACCCTGGGAGTCAAACAACTGACCTAGGTACAATGACACATCATCATGACAATGCTCTCTTCTGGTTGCTCCAATTCTTCAATTGATTCCCACTTTTAAAAACAGAAGAAAAAAATTTAATATGGAAAAAGGAGTTAGTGACACTATATACTCTAAAAATCTTTTGCATATAAACAAGTTTATAGTGCCTCAAAATTGGTTTGCTTTTATTTACCTTCTTTTATTTACATTTAATATGGAAGCTCTCTTACAGAAGTAGCAGTCATTTTCAAAAGAAGATATGGACAAATTAGTGCCAATCTTAAATCATTTTATGTTGATACACATCTTAGAAATACAGCAGACTAAGGACTGATCCAGTCACAGAAACAAACTATCTGCAGAGGTATAATTTTTGACTGATGGTAGACTTTCAGAGCAGTTTCATAATGATCTAATTCTTATCTTTATAGTATGGAATTGGTATCAGCAAGGTCATGGTGGCAAGGTACAGGTTTACCTCAGCCGCTTATAATTCATTCAAGTGTAACTTGTCCATATCCAAGCTTGAATAATCATAGGTTTGCACTGCTTAACAGTGAACCAGTTACACCAACACAAGTTCAGGTATTTCTTTGTTTGCTGCCCTCACACTTCCAGCTTCAGTGTAAACACGAGAGGTGTGAGGTGATGAGAGTGCTTATATCCTCGGTTCAGATGGGGGACAGCTTTATCTTAACACCGTTCTAGAGGCATGATCAACGACTCTAGGTGCGAAACATATGACCTTTGCAGGAAAAAAAAAGCAGTGCCGAGTTTCACACATGTTACCGAAACACGACAGCTCCTGTCAGGTGCTGACTGCTCGGAATTTCAGTATGGGGGTAGGGCAGGCTGTGCACAGCTCCACCACGTGAACGGCAAAAGGGTGCACTTCGAGACGGAAGGTGAAGAGAACGTAAAGATAAACATACAAAAATCGCAATTACCACCCCAGAGCCTCCACTTTCAGCATTACAGAACAAAGTACCACAGAGCCAAGGACACACCTGTACATGATGCCTCCACACGTTCCGTAGCCCACCGCCCACTGAATTTTGTGTTCCTCCTAAACGCAGGCGGCAACCTGGGTGCAGCCCGCCCGCCCACCTGCTTCCCCCCGGGACGGCCAGGGCGGCCCGACGGGCTGCAGCACCCGGCAACCAAAGAGCACGGGGCTCCTCGGAACGAGCGCCCTCAGCCAGAGCCCCGCGTCCCTCCGTTCCAGGGGCTCCTCGGAACGAGCGCCCTCAGCCAGAGCCCCGCGTCCCGCCGTTCCAGGGGCTCCTCGGAACGAGAGCCCTCAGCCACAGCCCCGCGCCCCTCCGTTCCAGGGGCTCCTCGGAACGAGCGCCCTCAACCACAGCCCCACTCCCGGGGCGCCTCCGCTGGTGCTCCAAGCGGGCACCATCGCCCACCCCGCCTCCCCTCCACGGGCGCTGAGGCGATTCAAAATGGCGCCCGGCGGCGGCCGCCCCTCGCCCCCCTCCGCGCAGGCGTTCCCTTCCCCGGCGGGCGGTGCTTCCCCCGGCACGCCGGGCAGGGGGAGCGGCGGCGGGGCGGGAGGAGTCCGAGCTGCGGGGGCTGGAGCATCGCCGGAGGAACCCGGCACCTGTCCCGCAGCCAGGTGTGCGCCACCGGCGCCATGGGAGGCCCCGCGTCACGCCGAGGGGGCGCCCGGCGAGGGGCGGCTGCTTCGCCTCAGTCGCGCTGAACCCGGCGCTGCTCCGCAGGGACCGGAGAGCAACGACATGGACCGCCCGCCGCAGCTGCCGGCCGCCTCCTAGTCCCGCAGCAGCGGCTGTGGGGTGGGTCGGGCATGGCCCAGCGTGAGGAGAGCGACGGAGGGCAGCGCTATCCCGGTGAGGTGTCTGGGCTGCTCGAGGCTCTTCCTGCTCGGGCGGCGGCGCAGCCCTGCCGGGGCTGGGGGTGTTGGTGGTACCTGTTGGTGTGAGGGGCAGAGCCTGGGGTCGAGCGGGGCAGGCGGGAGCAGCCTCAGCACTGAGGGGGCCGCGCTGGCTGCGGCTACTGACTTGCCCGGCCGTGGCCACTTTAAAAAGTTAAGAGGAGCAGGTGGGCTGAGCCTTGGGAATGTTCACCGAGGGGGTTAAAGACCGCCGAGAAGAATGAGCGCTGCTTCCTCAAGGTTTTTTTTTGTTGTTGTTGTTGTTGTTTCAGTTTTTTTGGGTTGTTTTGTAAGCGAAGGCCGTTAGCTCGGAAACCTTCGCAGAGCGAGTCGGGTTCAGGCCGTGAGAAGGAAGAAACTTTGATCTCGCTGCCTCTCTTCTAGTCGAAGTCTCCCAGGCAATTCCCAAAGACCAAGCAAAACTACATCTTACAGTAGCTGAAGTTCTCCTGACGTTGCTGCTAATATAACGTAGTTTACAGAGTTTTCAGTAATAATGGCGTGGGGAGGGTAAAAGCCCCGTAAAGCGCTTCTGGAGCAGAGGCTTTAGCAGAGTACTGTAACTTGTTTGTATTGCCGGCCTGACGGAGCAAAAACTGTCGAAAAGCGTTGAATGGCTTACTTATAATTACTGTCCGACCACTCCGCTCAGAAGCCAGATTTGTAAAGCTCACACTTCTAAAAGGTCATCAGTTGAGAGTTAAATAACAGTCATCTTAATAAAAAAAAACAAACAAACCATTAGTTTATTTTCTTTTTGCTGGTAAAGTTTCGGCAGTACTTACATAGGTAGCCTTAATATCTGTATGCCATATTTAGTTTAAAGGCAGTCTTTTTGTAGCTTCAGGAGTTCTTCACTGTTGGCAATGCTGTGGCTATTAGAACGTGCACATAAACGAACGGAACCAAGAAATCTTTCATAAACAAAACTGAGTTTGATGCTCTTGTGCACCAAGGTCATCCAAAGCTGCCCTTGGTAACAGCAATGTGTTTCTTGGAACATGCAACAAAAATATTGTTAAATGAGTGGAGAATATAAACCGGTAATTTAAAAAAAAAATCCTTTAAGAAGAAGAAAAAAGGTGCAACTTTGTAATTGAAGGAATTCCTTGCTCTTAAAAACTTAAGAAAGAATGCTGGCGGAAGTGTTGAAGAGGTAGTGTGTGATGTTAACTCTTTGAGAACTGAGCTGTATATGCAATCATTCCTCTTCTCATTCCTGCTAGGCAGGAATATATAAAGCCTGTGTTGCAAATTGTTGCCTTACTCTTGTTGTTTGCCTAAATTGTATCATAACTCCCACCAACCTTGGAATAGTGGGCCTTGAGTTGGCATCTTTCTGATTTTATTTTGCCCTAATGGTTTGACATTGCTGTTATCTTTTAACTTTTATATTAAGCTGGGTTAAAAAAACATTTTGTTGTAGATCTTAGAAATTATAATCAAATATTACTTGTTCTCTCTGTGTGGTTGAGTGATAGGCAAAGCCAAAATCTATTTTACAGCCTCTGGTTATTGTCAGAACATGCCTTCTTGCATGCTGTGATCAGAATTTGGGGAATGTGAGGCTGTATGGACAGCCCTGCTGAGACAGATCAAAACTCCACCTGCCAGAAAAAAATTTACCCAGGAGAGAGTCTAAAAGCGGAACTAATGTATGTTGATGTTTTCATGAAGTTCTGATACTTGCGGTTTAGAGCCTTTCTTTTTGTTTAGGAATCATCAGTGACTTTTTTTATTCCCAACTTTAGATGTAAATTTCTGGCATCCACAGTGTTCTGTGACAGAGTTGTGCAGGGTAGCTGCCCTTTGTGTGAGTAGTTGTGTCCTGATGTTAATTTTGAACCTGGCTACAAAACTATCTTTATCAGGTGCTCCTTAGCACTTGGAACTGTAAGTGTTAATGAGTAAATAACATCTACCTGCTCTCTCATTGCCACTTGTGACCTTGGCTGTATTTTCCTAACTCCCTTTTCCTTGTTATTTCTTGTGGGATGTTCCCTCTTTTAAGATCGTGTTCTCTATGTGACATAGAATGTTAAGACTTTACAAATACTGATTTTATTTAGATCATAATATATTTAAATAAATAGTGGGGATTATGAATCTTGTGCAGACAAAATTGCATACTGTTTCTCAATTGTGTATTGTACTCAGATGATAATGTTTCAATATTGTTATGTTAATAAATGCTTTATGGGAAGAAGTTAGCATTGGAGTACATGACAGAATATTTGACATCAGTTGTCAGATTTTGCACTTACCAGCAAGTCAGCTAAAACAGAGTATAAATATCACTCCATCCTTAAAAACAATCGTACAACAACTTAACTCAAAATGAATCAAGGAGTTCTCATGTGCGTTCTTGACAGCTGATTGCATCTCAAGTTTTCACTTAAAGCCCTTGATGGGTACACTTCAAAGCCTCCCACAGTTTCGCTGAACTGTGTAAAACCTTTGTAGCTTGCTGTTGCATAATTTGCTCCAGCAAGCTGTAGTGTTGTATACTTCTGCATTTCCTGGTTGCCCATTTAAATGATCTCTTCCTGTTAAATTTATTGCTTGAAAAAATACCAAGTCAAGTTAAAATAGCTTCAGTACCCGGCATGGAATTTTATTTTCACTTTTTAAAAAAATTCTTCTGTTTACAGTGTTTGGTCTCTTTAGCTGCTGTAGTTACTGCCTCTGCCAAGGTCACTTGAATGATTACCATTTGTAAGCTTGGTTGAGAAGAGCAATGCAATTAAGCTAGGGACTGGCTGCTACTTGGGAAAATCACTGAGCAGAAGTAAAGGCAGTCATGGGAGGAATTCATTATGGGAACATGCTTGTACTGTTTACCCAAACATCATCAAAGCTGTTCCTGACAGATTACATTTCTGTGTTTTGTGTTCTGGACTGCACTTTCTAGATGCATTTATAAGTTTGAATTCTTGTAAGTCAAACCACTTGGTTATGCTGTTCTGAAGTGTATGTGTGTATATATATATATATGCTTTAGAGTAGCATTGAGCCTGGGTGGGCTGTGGATTTGAAGAGCAATGTAATGTATATGAAAAAATAAAGGTGAACACAGGGAGAAGAAAACAGTCAGATTTATGTTAGAAAAACAAGTGTTGTCAAGTAAGAAGGTCTGAGAACAGGAGATTCAAGTATATACAACAGTAATTATATCTAATGTTCCATATTATGTCGTATTTGTACACTTGAACTATCACTGTTGACTTCTTCAGTATAGTTTGTTGCCTGCATTCAAGGATTGCTCTTTAGGGTTGTTTGGTTTTTTCTGGCCCTTGTAATTTTAATTTAGTGAATAGAGAATTCATAATGTACACAGTTGGTGTGCCAGCTATTTCAAGACATCAGTTTAATTGCAGGGGATGTAAACTTTTCAAGCCATGGTAATATGAAAAAAAAAAAAAGTTGCTATAGCAACTCTTTAAGAAAAGAGTTCACACATTTTCACAAGCTTTTTAGTCAAAACAATAAACTTGAAACCTTGCTTAGGCAGAGGATTAAGCAATTGGTGCATTGATTGATTTGGATAGGTAGCACACAGTTGACTGTTAAAAAGTTCTGAAGAAGTCCAAAAGATGAAATGGCCAGGGTTGTTTTTCCTTGACTTTTGTCTGTGCTTAGGAGTGGATTGAACTGGAGTTTCGTATCTGCTAGCAAATACCATTTGGGTAGTTAGTTAAAGATTTAGTGTCGTATACAAATTGCAGTTGGATTCTTGAACTTTCCACATGACTGAAAACTTGTGGAAAAAACATTTCTGTTTGGACCACTGAGATATGTTTGAAATGAGTTTTTTTTTTCTCACTCACTGCCTGTTGGTATCACAATGCCAAACTGTATTAATGTCCTCAGATCTAAGAATGAAGTGTGTGTTAAACCCTGATGTTTGGTAGGGCTCAAGTGACATTAGCCAGGGGTTTAGCACTGCTGTGAGATAGCAGTTTTCACTGCCGTTTGAAATTGAGAACTTTGGGTTTTCTTTTGGGATGTGTGTATATTTGTTTTTTAAAAATAGAATGTGGGGAGGACCCTCTAGAAAAACTGGCACCTTTAATTAAGTGATCTACTTGAGAGAGATTAGGAGACCAGAAGCAGGAGATCAGGCTTCAGAAACTGAAGAAAAATCTGTCTAGAAAGCAGCCTGTTTGCAAGATGGAAAGAGTGTTCTTCACTCATTCACACTTACCCCAGAGTGTTTGAGAGAGAAGAAATTGAAGCAAAATGTGCATATTTGTTCTGCCAACTGCTGCAAAGTAATTGCATCACAAACTTCAGAAGAGCTGCAGACCATTTAACTACTCATATGGAAAGAGAAGATTTGTGTGATGTCAGATTAATGATCATATAGTGTTTAAAGGGTCAGCAGCAGTTCTGGAAGCCAGAGCAGTATTCCTGATGGTGTTCAGGTGTGTGAAAGTTGCCACTGAGTTCAGTGCATCCAACCTGTAGCTCCTGTTTGACAGCCCTTGCTTTGCAGGTCATTCAGATTCAGACTGGAAGTGGGGCACTGGCTGAATTAACTGACCTGCTGGCAGCCCCTGGGAGACAGCATGGAAGGATATCGCAAAGATGAAGGATCACAGTCCCTGAGTGCTGTAAATGCAATGTATTTGCAAATGTCATTGTTACTGGATGTGCACTGATGAAGTGCATTGTGTATATTATCAAAGCATTGACTATATGGATAGCTTTATAGCTGTTCAGATTTTGCATTTCTTGATTAATGCAACAATGATACATTATGCATTATCTTCTGTGACAAATTTATTACCAGTTTATGGTTTCCAGAAGATTGCTGAGAAATTCTGTTTAAATGAACACTTACGAATCTGGTCTAAGTGTATGTAAACAAGTTTTGTAGCCCTCTGATATCAGCAAATATGAATTTATGATTGTGTAAAAATAAATTTAATGCATTTGCCTCAATATTGACAGGGAACATTAAAATATGGCGGGTTTTATAGTATGTGATTTCACTCTCAGGGGGTACGTAAGAAGCAAACATGGGCACACAAACTGCTTATGAAAAGCTTTTCATGCTTGACATTTTCTAGAAGCCTAATTTAAGTTGCCATTGTCTTGGTTGTTCATGCTGGGGGAAGGGATAGTAATCATTTGCAAGAGAAGACAAATAACTTTTAATTAAAAACCTAAATTAGGACAGGACCAAGTACATGAAAAAAACCAACCTTACTAAGCAAACAGTCAAGAACAAACCACAGCCTTCCTGCAAACTCGTAATATTTTCTTTCTTTTTAACTAGTTACCAGCTGGGCCAAGACAACTGATGCAAATTTATCCAACTCTTTAAATGGTTTGACCTTCGTGGGAATTCTGGATGCAAGAGTGTGCAGCAGTTTCCAGGGCCTTCAAAATTTGAACTCTGGGACCCCGAGAGATATCTCATTGCCTGAATATGGACCTGGCCTGCTGTCCAGTGCTTTAGAAGATTGTCATAGCCTTAAATCAGTGGATTCTGGTATTCCAACTCTAGAAATAGGAAATCCAGAGCCTGTTCACTGCAGTGTGTTGAATGTGAAGAGAAAGCAATCAGAACCTGAACTTGTGCCTGACAGGGCTTTTCAGAGCGCGTGCACGCTGCCGCCATATGTGCCTCCACATCCGCCGACTGCTGAGCATGACCATGCCGTGCGAAAGTCCTCCACTTTCCCAAGAACTGGGTATGACACTGTCAAGCTTTATAGTCCAACCTCAAAAACTCTAAATCGAAGTGATGATGTCTCTGTTTGTAGTGTGTCTAGTCTTAGCACAGAACTGTCAACAACTTTATCAGTTAGCAATGAAGACATTTTGGACTTTGTGGTCACAAGCAGTTCAAGTGCAATTGTGAATCTCGAGACTGACGAGGCGCACTTTTCAGATGTTACCCTGAATTCCTCTAGGGACAGCAACGACCAGAACCAGCAGCAGTATTGTCACGAGACAGACGTGGACAGTAAGCGGAAAATACTGGGACCTTTTACAAACTTCTTTGCCAGGTAATGTTTCCATAAACTAAATTTTAATAGATTATGTAAGATTTTAGGAGAAAGGTCTTGTTTGATGTTGTACTTTGAAAGATAAAACAGCTTGGTGTTTTCATTTGGATCAGTATTAACATATTTTTTCTGTTATGAGTATATAGGCAAATACTGCTGGGGTTGGAGGCTTTCCATCCTACTCTGTATTGTGTTTATGGTGTATGGAAGCATCTTAAATCTTGGAAGATGCCTTCTATATTACAGTAAAAGGATTTCTGAACAAGATATTTTTTTCTTCTGAACAGTGGCTTCTCCAGTGATATCTTTTGTGATTTTGGCCAAGATCTTTAATCTTGTGTCACATAAATAGATAAATATAGGTTGGATCCATGCCTGTATTAAAGAACTTTGACATCTGAGGATTCATAAGTAGTTTAGTAGTAGTGCAATATTTTATTGATCATTCTAAGGATATGAAGCTTAAAGTACAAATATTTGGTGAGACCACTCTGAATTTTCCATTCTCAGTTACTGTTTTTTTAATATCCTTCTCCTTAATTTTTGTATGTAATGAAGACATCTGACATTGTTACCCATTTGTTGAAATGATAGTATCGGCTACCCAAAGCAGTTTCTAAATGTGGCCTTTGTATGAGCAATAAGGTTCTAAATGCTGATACCCCAGGGAAATGGGGAATAAGGAAGTGGACTGATCTGCTTTTGGGGGGTTGAGCTGTTTGCTGGTGGATTCTTTTTTTTGAGTTATGTAAGGCCTTCATAATGTCTCTTAAGTTATATCATCTGAAGTTTGATATATTTTAAATAAATTGTTCTAGAAAGAAATTTTAGACATCAAGCAGAGTTGACTGTAAATAGCCTGTTTTGCACATGGCTTCAGCTAATATCTTTTTCCTCATGCAATTATGCAATTTTTTTTGCATGAGACAAGCTAATGAAATACATCAAGAATTGGCAAAAATCATTCTTTGAAAGGCTGCCTTATTTGCAAAGCTTAAGAAAATCAATTTGTTTAGACCTACTAAAGCTGGCTGAAGCCTTTGCTGATTTTTATTCTTAAGTTGAAGTATTGTGCAGCAGAACTCCAGTCATCAGTCAGGTTTGAGATGCTGATGTTTTTGTGGACCCTCGTCTCTTTGTTGGAACCAGGAACCATGGAACCAGGCTTAATTCTGAAGCAGGAAGTTCTCAGCATTTCAAAGCATAAACTTTTGTTGTCCATTCTGGTAGCACAGCTGTGAACTTAAATGCTGTCCTTCAGCCTGGAAGGGAGCACAGTGAAATAAGCACATTTAGACCCCACAGAGTAGGATGTTTAACGACTTCTCGACTTTTCCCATCGAACAAAGCAAAGCCATCTGTTCAAATTCTGTTCTAGCATGGTCTGTGGTGGTTTTACCAGCTTTGCAGAAACTGTAGTACTCACTAGACTGAGCTTTTTAACCTGAATCTTTGCAGGTACATTGAATGCCAGGAAACAAAGACTGTCATTACTGCCTTTTAAATGGGGAACAGATAATCTTGGTCACTGGGTGATGTCATTATAAGAATATGAGGATTAAGTTCAAACTAGGTGATCAGCTTTGAAGTTCCAGGTGCTCAGTCTGTAATCTGACCTTGAATATCCTTCTCTTTGGCATCCACTTCCTGCTCTGTTTTGGAAACAGAGTTGCTCAGTTTTTGTCTGTACTTGAACACCACATGCCCATATTTTATGCATCTGTCTCGTGTCATGAGACCTGGTGGTGAGTTTCACAGGTATTGAACAAGCAGGGAGCCTTGGAGGTTGTTCTGTGCCACAGGGAGTACTATTTATATTTATGCTGTCAGCGTTGTTAAGGTTCAAAACATGCCGTTGCTAGTTTTTGTTGGTATTTGTAGTCTGCTATCCATGGGTTTGAAAACTCCTGTTCCCTGGAACTCCTGTGAGCTCCTTGGATTCCCAGAACTTAAACCAGTACTGAAGTAAATGAACCCTGGGCCCTACAGTGTTTTGTTTGAAAGTAGATGCTTTCTAGAGGCCTTCCTACCCAGCTTACCCTGTGCTCTATGCTGAGTTTTGTGTGCAGTGTGAGATGAAGAGGAGGCATTTTGAATAGTATTGTTAAAGACCAGCTTGCTGAGAGGGAGCTTCCTAAAGCAGTTTGTTACAAGTGCTGCAGTGGTGGGTATAAACAAAGTCCCAGAAAGGAGTGTGTTCTTAGCACTGCACTCTATACTGAAAGTATACTGATAAGTAAGATATACTGAAAGTCTTGCAGGTTGAGTGCCAAGGGTGAGCCATGGCAGGAGAATTGCCTTGGCTTTGATCAATGGCTGGAACACATGTATACAACATGGAATAATGAGATCTGAGTGCTTTGTACACAGCTTTCCAGCAGCCTGATGGTCATGGGGTAAGGCTGCAGTGTGGAGACTCAGCCTTAATCTGCAGGTTTAGCTCTTTGAGGGCTTCTTTAAGTAACAGGATACAGGTTTGAACCACTGAGAGCAAAAATGAGTCAGCTTAATTTTTTGCACAGACTGTTGATATTTGGTGAATGGGAGAAACCTTGCTTCTTGAAATGGCACCTCTGCTTGAATTGAACCCCATCTGGCCTCTGAGGATGCGTTAGTTTCTCTGATCTTATCAGAGTAAACTTGGCCTTGACATGTCAGTTAAGATTTGTGGCTGCCTGTAGAGATAATACTGACAATAATTAGATGCCTTTAGTGCTTGATCACATGTGTTTAAGCTACTTACATATCAATTAGGGGTAAGTCTTTTGCAGTATCAAGAAAATGCTTAGAGAAGTAGTTGCTTTAGAATATGAAGCTTTTTTTGGCACTCTGTACATTTATTTTTTCTCTTGAGACTATATGTATGCATGCATATGCACTGTGCACAAGGTTGCAGGTTTAGTGTCAGTTCTGTGGTGTGTTATGAAATTTTGGTTTGAGACTGCATTTATGAAATGAGTTGTAGAAGAGATCAAAGTAAAAGGGAACCCTGTTGACTCATTTTCTTCAGTCCTGGCACCTTCAAGATCACTTGGGAATGGAGTGCTCCTGCCCTGCCTCCTTGAGCACTATGGTGAATAAAGTTTCCTGGACTGCTTCTCTGGCTCAGTTTGTGTCCTCGGCAATTTGAGTATCCATAAGGTCTGGTTGTTTCCTCAGGCTGCTGGATGCATCTTTGGGTGTGGGCAGGAAGATCCAAAGTGAGAAAGAGGCCGCTTTCTTGCTTATGCACAGCTTTTCTCTTGAAAGAGCTTAAGGCACCACAGGTACAGTGCTCTCATTAGGCTCCAGGTTGGCATATGGAAATGAATTACTGCTTCTGAAAGCAGCTGTAATGCTGACTGTTGACAAAAACACCCGACATGTTGATTGTTTTCAAGTGTCATTTGTATCAGCTTTAAAAGCCCAGAGGTTTTTCATGTAAGCATGAGTTGAAATTAATTTCCTTCATTTGAACATATGCAGAAACTTGGTTTGAAAACTAGTGTGAGCAAATAATTAGGTGGAAGACTAAAGAGTTAGTGGTTTGTCTGCTTATTTGCCTTATTGACCCAGAATAGTGTGGGTTAATGAGTTTTACCTTTGGCCTTTACTTCTGTACAGTACTGCTGAAACTTTTTAAATGTGTGGATCTTGAAACAGTTTTGCTGAATTAGGACTGCAGTAATCTTACTGCAGAAGTTGCCCTTTTCATTTATAATTTTCAAATATCACTTTGGAGACTGAGAATGAAGACTTTTGTGCTTATATGGAGAGTGACTATAAAGGGGTTAGGACTATGTACAGTTAAATAATAACCCATGCAGTTTGTTTCACTTTAATGGATTACAAGCGGTGTGAGTCTTTACTAAGTCGACTGCCATGGATATTGTCTGTTTTCCCAAGAATCTGGATCTCCTTTCTTTTCAGGCTACTCCTAGAAGTTTTTGATCCAAGTGTTCCAAGTATTTGGATCTCAGGAAGCCTCTAAGGAGCACAGGGACTACATATGAAGTAAAGGGCTTTAAGAAGAACATTACATTTTACTATTTGCAAAGAATCTCTGCATTTCTGGAAAAAAAGCTTCAGGAGCAAGATTGGCATCCTGTACCATACATAGAAGCACATACATGTGACCTTACTTGTAATCTGATATGCAAAATGTCTAGAATTTCAAAATAGTAGCTACTGCTGTCAGTGTTAAGTCTGAAATCATGTGAATTTAATACGTTTATATGACATATGTATACCCATGTTTTGAGATTACTGGTCACACATAATTTGGAGTTCTGAATTTAGCAATTAGGTCCATTGCTGGCAAAAGCCATCTGTGTTGATGGGTAGAACCCTTTCATAATGCTGCTTGTTGCTTTTAATGAGAGGACAGCTTATTGTACTTCTCTAATTTTGGTGTTAAAAGGAAGATAGAATGACAAGGAGCATTGTAGTGTTGATTTCCCACTTTCATGTCTCCATTTCACTGACCACAGGAGGGAAGAAAAATTAGGAAAATAATTGCAATTGACTAATCTGATATATTAGTTATGATGTTGTCTCCTCTTCCATGCAAGTTTCTGTTCAATGAAGCCTCTTAGAGGGTTGTTCAGGAGGAGACAGACTGAGAACAGGACTGCAGTGTGTAGGAGGAGGAACAGAAAGAGCTCAATGCACTGTGGGGGCAGCAAAATGAACACAAATGAACAAAACAAACTGAGCTGCAGGTGGAGTTGTCCAGAAGCTGATGGGAAGGACTCCAGAAACCCAGCCTCTGATGGAGGGAACCTGCATGGCCACCCAGCACAGGCTGCTTCCCTGCCCTGCTGTGGGCTGGGCTCCCAAGTGCTGTAGTTGCTGGGCCCTACAGGATTCACTGCCCTGTTGGAGGGAAGAGAATAATTTAGTGGCAGTTTTGTCCTTCCCTGCTACTTTATCTGGGTGCATTTCTAGCAAATTGTTGTCAATAACAGGCAGCTAAAAGGGCCAGGAAGAGAGGAGGGTGAACAAGCTTATGCTTCAGTGGTGTGGGGAGCAGCGCAGGCACTGAGGATCTGTTTAACATAGGATACTGGCAGCAGTACTTCAGCAGCTTGTGAGGCATTCAGGTGTGCTCATCTGAAAGGTGCTTCAGTCTTCACAGTGTGGTTTTGGATAGTTCTTATTTGAAAGCCACTCTGTCTACTGGAACCGACAGACTGAAAGTCCTCTCCCCACCTGTATTTACTACCACGGCTGTGTGTGAAACAGAAGAAAACAGCAGAATTTACTGAAATAAACATTCTCTCTCAGAGCAAATCTTCCACAGGTGGAAAGTTGGAATTCTACAGAGGTAGAATTTTGATAAAGGTTGAAAAATTGTATGATGCAGTTTTCAGAATTCCTGTCTTATTCATAGAATGAAGTTTTGAACTTTTGTCATGTGGCCTATTCTCCACTAGGTGTTGAACTGAAACTGTCTAAATAATTTGAATCCTTATTTTCCCTTTTTGTGTGGGATAATGTAACTCTTTACAATTACAGTTCTTTTAATTCTGCCTTAAACTTTTCACTAAATTTTGAGATGTGGCTCTTTAGAATAAAGGGAAGTTGCTTTAGTAGATTAAAATCTTAGTTTTGCTGTTGAGTAACTGAAAACAGTTTTACATAAACAAGACTTTTAAACAAAGAGGCTTGTTGAACTTATTTGTTCATTATGGAAACTAAATGAAAATCTGCTCAGTGATACTTTGGAGTTTTCTTAGTCACTGTACAAAACTGTGCAGTAAGTGAGGACTTAATGTGGTCTAGTTATTACTTAAAAGCAGGCGAAACGTGTATGTGGCTGGTGGGAAGCATTACAGAAGTCTGATACTGGCTGGTGAATGAAATTTGTAGCATAGATGGGTGTTGAATGTTGCTTGCATCATTGTGCTGTAATGCCCACCCTCCCTTCCCTTGTGGGGTCACAAGTCCTGCCAGCAAACCTGCTCCAGTGTGGGCTTCTCCTTCCAAGAGGCCACAGGTGCTGCCAGGAGCCTGCTCCAGTTCTCCTAGGGTCATCTCTAGGTCTCCTAGGGTCTTCTTTAGGCACATCCATCTGCTCCACTGTGGGGTCCTCCATGGACTGCAGGTGCATCTCTGCTCTATCCTGGACCTCCATGGGCTGCAGGTGCATTTCTCCTCCATCCTGGACCTCCATGGGCTGCAGGGGCACAGCTGCCTCACCATGGGCTGCACTGGGAACTGCAGGGAAATATCTGCTCTGGCACTTGGAGCGCCTCCTGCACTGACCTTGGAGTCTGCAGGGCTGTTCCTCTCACACAGCCTCACTCCTCTCTTTTGACTGCTGTTGTGCAGCAGATTTTTTCCCCTCTTAACTGTTATGCCAGGGGAGCTACCACTGCCTCCATTGGACTCAGCCTTGGCCAATGGCAGTTTGTCCTGGAGCCAGCTGGCATTGGCTCTGTTGGACATGGGGGAAGTCTCTGACTGCTCTTCACAGCAGCCACTCCTGTAGCCCTCCTCTACCAAAATCTTGCTGTGCAAACCCAATACAGCGCTGCACACACTTGCTTTTGAATAGGAGTGAAAACTACAAAAGNTGCTCTTCAGAGCAGCCACTCCTGTAGCCCTCCTCTACCAAAATCTTGCTGTGCAAACCCAATACAGCGCTGCACACACTTGCTTTTGAATAGGAGTGAAAACTACAAAAGTTTCTCACAGATGTGCATGAGACTTTAGGAATTAATTCAGATTAATGAAACTGAGCTCTGTTTTCATTCTGATTCACTGTCTCTATGAAGGTTTAGTGAATTGGTGGGTTAGGCGGTCTTTGTATCTTCATTTAATTTGCAAGAGCTTTCCTAATGTTTTCCTTTGTTAAAAGGAGCTGTGAGAAGTAGATGACATGGGGGAATGGAGAGTATCAGCATACTTACTGCTTTGTGATGCTCTATCTCTCTCCATCTGATCAAAGTACTGTCAAATGTTCAGTTGACTTTTTCTTTCCTGAAAAATGCAGTGAGCAAGGTGAAATTAGATGGAATAAATATAATTTTTGGTCCTTAATGTTTTGATTTATACAGTATCCCTTTCTGTGGTACAAAATCTGTGGAAGAGTTGGAGTCAATATTAACTTTGGTTTTAAACACATTTAAGATGGCTCAAACAAGAAATTGTCTGTTGAAGTTTTCATCCTTACGTAGAATTTTTTTAACAGAAATGGTATATGGAAACCCTAAATTTTCTGAATCCATTCCTTATTTGTGTTAAGCCTCTCTTTTTAGTCATTAAGTGCCTCCAAAGTTCTCCAGCCATATCATAAGAATAATAAAGAAAAAAACCCTGCAGTAAATATTAGGATCATTTACACCTTGGCAGAATAAACACAACTTGGCAACAGTTGGAGGTAGGACAAGGCATGTACTTGGTGCTTGGACTCCCCTTTGTGAGCAGGGAGTGTGGAATCTCAGAGCAGTTCAGGTCAGGAGGGATTTCTAGAGCGCTGTGCATAAGCTGGGCTGGCTTCAGCGCTAGAGCGTGTTCCTTGGGACCCTGTTCAGTTGTTGTGAGTACATCCAAGCTTGGAGTTAACCTCTGTATACTGCACAATTCAGCATTTGTATTCTGCCACTGGGATTTTTTTATTTTTTTTCTCCCCTTTTATCCATTTGAAACATGCCTTGCAGCAGCTTGCTGCTTTGCCTCTTGTGGTTTTTTCACATTACATCTCTGAGGATGGTCATCCAGGCTAAATGAAAACACCTTTTGCAGCATCTCTGCTCATATATTGTAGGCCTCAGCACTCTGCCATCATACTGGTTATCCACTGGACTTTCTCCAGTTTTTGATCTCTTTGTTGTAGTCCAGGAGCCCCACACTAGATACAGATATGATCTTGTATGTACCAGGCAGAGCTTTTATTAAATTTTTTCCTTTTGATCTTAATGCAGACAAGTCCATATTTAATCTCTGTTCCTGGAAGGTCTTAAGAGTTTACTTGGTTTCAGCTTTTTGCTTAGGATGACATTTTACGTATTTTTTTTTTTTTTGTTTGTGTGGTAATAGTGCTTCAAATCAATGAAGAAATTTACTTTTATATTTTAGGAATGGAATTTTCAATTACTCTGATAATGAGGATAACTGGAAATTTGGCCAGCTAGAAAAGGATCATTTATTAGAGCTGGTTGATGCTAATATATTAATTGGAAGTTGGACCCGAGTGTTGATTTTATATGACAGTCCTTACTTGCTGAAACTCTCAGTTTCTGAGAATTCTTCAGTATTTGCATGGTAGACCAGCACTGTGCATTATCCGTGTATAAAATAGTTCTTGGCTTGCTGCGACCAGTCCTAAAGCTAGACTCTCAGTGTTACTGCCTGATTTATCTTTGCATGTCTTGGATACTCCAGTGCAGTCAGCACTGCTTTGTTCCCCTGTAAAATGAGGGGAATCTGTAAGAATAAAAATAAAAGCAGAATACTGTAGTTTTGATAGTTTATTAAACCCTGCTCTTTTTCCCAGAAACCCAGAGAAATTTCCAAGTTACCCTATTGCAAGCTATAATGTATCCTATACTGCTAACTTATATCGTATTACTGTTTCTCTCAACTGTGGAAGTCTTTTTTTCCCGGACCTGCAGGTATCTGTTACACTGTAAAGTGTTATTGTTTTTGATTCTTACTGAACATACTGGAATGAATGTTAGTGGTTGGAAAACTTTGTTTACAAAACGTGGTAGGAATTTATAAAACATAGTTCTGTGACTAGCTACCTCTTTCATAGGTAAGTCAACTTGTAGGCTGTCTGGCTCTATTTCTGTTGATTTGTTTATCCATAAACCAAGCATTGTTCTTCCTTTAGTCTGACCTTTGTCAATCTCCCAGAGACAAAATTCTGCAAACCCTGCTTTTGTATGTAATTTTGGAATCTTACTTGGAGCGTAACTTCTGGCTTGTTTATGGAGGTTCTTCACCATAGCTGAAGTACTTGAACTTTTTTGATGATGTTCTCTCTGTCAGTTGTTTTGATGTATAGCTTGACTGAGAGGTGATCTGGGTTTGAGAAGAAGGAATATAAGAACTGCATCTAGTGAGTTATTTCTAGAAACCAGTATTACTGGATCATGGGTACCAACTGTTGGCTTTTCCCTTTAGAGAATGTATATCTAGGGCATTTCAGGAGACTTTGGTAGGTCTCCTGACAAATGTGCCTTCTCAAGTCCATCAGTTCTCCAGTCATCATGTGTCAGTCTTGTTCTTCCACTAATTAGGTAACAAAAATTCCTTTGATAGAATATGTTGCTGTTTTTCAGGATTTTTTTTCTCAGTCTCTGGAAATTGTTTACGTTGGCAAATTAGGAACATCTAGAGGTGAGAATCTTTCTTCTGTTTATTGGTAAATTGCAAAAGTTATTATTAGTACAGAATAGAAAAGGTCATTGCAGGATGAGAAAACAATGTTATTGTTGGAAACATTTCCTAGATAGTGTTAATTGAATTTATACCACATCAGATAAGGTGTCTGGACATTTTTGCTGACAATGCAGCAAATACTTAATGAAATTTTTCTTAATATATTTTTTGCTTCATAGGTGCTGTATGTTACTTAAAATATCTTGTTTAAATGTAGTTTTCTGGATGCGTTGTGGAATAATGTCTGTGGAGACATCTCTTACAGTGCCTATGTGCTTAGTGTGGGTTTACCTGGTTCTTGTGATTAATATCTGCTTACTTATCTAAAGTCTATACACGGACTTAGCCTTGGATAGGCCAAGGAGCTCAAGAATTTGGTGCTCTCTCCTTGTGTAGTTTAGAGTTATCGGGAGTTTCATGGTCTTCCTTCAAAGCAGCTGAAATGAACTTTGACTTGCCTCTGTTTCTTTCTTGCTTCTTAAGAACACATGCGAGTCTGATACTCATTTGAAAAATTGTCTTTCAAGATAAAATTGTTCTACAAAACTGAACCTTTTGAACTTTCTCCACTGTCCTTATTTTGCATCTGTTCTGCTCATGAGACTGGTAAGTCCTTCAAGTAGTTAATTTGCATGACTATTCCACTTGTTTTGTCTTCTGAAAATAACTTTAATTGAAAGACTAATTAAAATTTGGAGCATGCATCTTGAGAGCAAGAGATGATGTGTGTATTTTTAAAACTTGTAACAAAAATTTACTTGCATTTGCAAATTAGTGTTGGTTAAATGCAGATAAGAAATTGTGTCAGTTTGCATGAGCTGAGTCTGTTTCTAGACAATTTTCATACATGTTTCTGTACACCAACTGTCTTTTTAAGAGTAAGGAACCCATTTACTTGAAAATGTAATCTCTATGCTAGGTCAGTGTTAGTCTACCACAGAGCAGCATATGCCATCTCACTTTTCTATTGCTTGCAGTTGTGATTCTGAGCTGCGTGCCAGTAGTTCAAGTACTGCAGAACTTCATCTAAGGAGCCCTGGCAAAATAGTCACACCAGTACAGTTGAAATTCAGATTTTGTGAATAACTCAAATGCTGTAGTTGTACAAACTCCGAAATCCTAAGCTCCTCTACACTTTTGTTTCAGTAAACTGGTGTATCTTGGGCATTCTGGTAAAAAGGTACTGTGTATTGCCGGGAAGTCCAGAGGGGTATGTGTGTGTGCACCAACCTTGTCAGTGGGTGTGGATGTGCCTGCCTTGCTCAGCTCCACCCTCCAACAGCTCCTGTGAGAGCCCTCAGTGACATGTGCCAGAGAAACAGTTCCTTGACTATGGTGGTACCAAAATTCAGAGAAATCTGAATGGGCTCAATGTTGAGTCTGCCTGGCTTGAGAAGACTTTGAGACTTTTCAGGAAGGAGCTGTGCAGCTGACTTCAAGACTTGGAGTAAATTGTCAGCAGAAACCATGGCAGCACTGTCTCTGCTTTAATGGATAGGTTTGCATACTGAACGGGGAGGGGACATGGTGGAAAGGTGACTTAAGAGGCGACTCCACATAAGTGACTAACTTTTCTTGGGACAAAGCATAGCTGAAATGTGGAAAAAATGAGTAGCTGAATGCTTGTGGAGCTGCTGTGCTCAACTCCTCAAGGGGCAGTAATTGCTTGCAGTTGTGTTGCAGACCTCTTGTCTTTTTGGAAAGAGAATTGGACAGAACTAGATAAACTTTCTGCTTCAGTGGTGATGCTGGATTTATTTTAAAAACAAAAGCTTGAAAATGCTCTAAGAGATGAAATATGGTTAGGTTTGACTTGATAACTTGTTATTGATGTGGTTCTAATATCTTTAGAACCACATTTTTAAAGTTTGATTGAGGCTTCAGCCTAATCATGACAACCCACAAGGCTACTTTAAGACTGGCAATATACACGTGTGCAGTACATATATTAGCGGTGCTTAGAGAACCAAAATGGAATAATTTGTTAAGTTTTATTAAAAAATAAGGTTTTCCTGACACTGCTAAACTTGTCTATTGTATTAACTTCCTCTTTTCACCACAGAGAAGGCAGTTGGGCAGATCAGTATAGACTGGTGATGCAATATCTGTATGTTCAAGCGAAAGATTGTTCCATCTCTGTCCTGTACCACAGGATGTTCTTTGTATGTAAAAATTAACTCTGGAGTTAGAATTAATTATCTTCAGATAGGTAGTCCCTCTCCACAGCTCAATTAAAATAACAAGGTTAAACAGCTGTTTGGTGCCAAATACTGTTTTTAGGGAACTGTGCAAAAACAGTTTTCTAATTGAAATTTGATCTCCGCTTCTGTGCTTGGCTTTTCTAAACTAAGCAGCTGCAGATACTTGGTGTAAAATACTGAGCACATACAACAAGGAATGCAGAGGTAACCCATGACACTTTAATGACTCCACACTAATGAGACTGCAGGCATGCATTATGTCAGATGTTCTTGTTAATATCCCTATTGTGAATCATCATGATGTGTTCTGATAGTTGTGAAGAGGACAGTGAGACTGAACTTATGATGAGTGTGTAATCTTTTCTTTCAAGGCATGTCAGCCCCTTTTTACATTCACGATCTCAAATTTATTTTTGTTATCTTAAAACACTTGTAATGAAGCTTTGACATCTTTTACCCTAGAATTTCTGGGCTCATCTTCAGAGTAAAGATCTGTTTGTTTAGGGTTTTGATTTTTTTTTTCAACTAGAGAAGTTTTGCTTCTTGTTAACACGTATTTTCTGTTAGTAAGATCTCCTTAAGTTACCTTTAGTGTGGAATTTTTCTTAGTGAATTTGCTCAGAAGTGAAACGGCTTAGTGCTTTTCTTGAAAATCCAAGGGACCTGTGTAAGAATAGAAGGAAAATAATTCCTTTTTGTGCTGTAGCAGCAGAAAATGGAAAGGTTTTGCTATGAGTTATTTGCTCTGAAATATACATGGCAGAAACTTCCTCCAAGGCAGTTGCATATTTTAAGGGTTTACTTTCAGTTCAGGAATCTCAAGTAGTGGCTTTATCAGGACCCTGTGGTGGTGTCCTGATTTATTGCAAAGCCCTATAGAAGCTGAACCAGAGAACATTACATAGTTCTTTTTTGTTTGATCTGGGTGGTTTTGTTTTGGTTTGNTTTTTTTTGGTTTTGTTTTTTTTTGGGTTTGTTTGTTTGTTTTTTTGTTTTTTTTTTGTTTGTTTGTTTGTTTTGGGGTTTTTTTGCATGCTTTTTGTTTTGTTTTTGTTTGTGTGTTTATTTGTTTCTCCTTAAGTCTTCTCAGAATAGGTGCAAATTAGGTGGCATCTCTTCTGCTCCTTCCATGCCATCCTGTCATATATTACCTTTGTTTCAATCTGGGACTGATTAGGGTTTAATGCTGTGTGTCCTCAGTCAAAGCAAGAACAGGTAGTAGTTTGCTGTTCTACATCTGATTGTGCTGATTTGTGGCTGTTGATAATGTTAAGCCTTCAGGAGATTTTGGCACTTTTTAGAGTCTGTAAAGAGTGTGGACACCAACCAAACACTGGGACTTAGGCCCAGGCAGAGGGTGGAGGAAAAGGACAGTATGGAATTAAATTTATATATTGACCATGCCTGCTGCTTTCAGTTCAATATATATATATTTTAAATTTAAAGTGAACTGAAAATCCCTGACATAGTACAAAGGGAGGAAGAGATGCCTGGTGCTCTAGAATTGAGGGATAGAGAAGAGTGAGCTGAAGTGCTGTGCCATCTGCTAGATAAGCTGTAGAACAGATTATTTATTATGACATTGCCTGTAAAGGGAAAGTAGATAGGATTGTGGAATTGAATTGAGAGGAAGTGTGTGAGATGGATTTTTCAGATTTAGTTCATTTTAGGCAGACACTTGCAGCAGAGAGCTGTTACAATTTATCATTCCAATTCATCTGTATTTTGCTCTGAGGGTGAAGACCTACTGCTGTTCTTAAAATCCTTCAGAGGAGACTGAAGGAGTTGTTGCTTGTATATACACATGTGCTAGCAACTTCTGATATGGATAGAGACAGAGAGAAAATTGCCTTTAATTTTTGAGTTATTGCAGTGCTAATGAAGTGTGGTGAAAGCCTTTTACTTGCAAAAAGATTTGAATGTGCACCGAGCTGTCACAGAGATGTGCCTCCTTACAGGGCTCTTCCAGTGGCCCTGATGCTAGAAGTTCATGTTTTCTCTGAAGATGGAGTCTGGAATTTGCTTGCTTCTGAAGTAGTAACAACCTGAAAAAAAACCTTTTTCAAGAACAACCAGTGTGTCTTGCATTGTGTATCCTATTTACATGCAGTAGATTTTATTATGTTATTTCTGTCATGCTTTTTTTAAAATTATTACATACATTTTAGAACTTGCTTGATATTTCTCCATTTAAATGGACTAAAATATACGTATATAAAAAAATTAATCTCTTGTCTGTCTGTCTTTATATTTTATTTACCAGGTAGCTGTCTCAAATGATGATACAGATCCATCCTCCCTGGCTTTACTTACCTTACAATCTCTGCACTGCTAAAAGGAGTTTGGAGAAGTAGAGTTACTGCTTAGCTTTGGCATCAGTTGTAATTGACTTGCGTGATTTCTGTACATAAACAGTTTGTTCTTATCTTTTAATATGATAATCTGTTCTTGGTTTGAATTTCAAGGTAACTGTACCCTTGTGATAAAGAAGCATGTGATAATTTGAATAAATATATGCATATTTAAGGATGGCAGTGCATACTATTAACCTTAAAATATATTTCAGCATACTTTGATATTATAACCTCAATTGTTTTTCACATATGAAACCTATCTCTTGTATTCCAGCTATGTTATCTCTGTTGGTATAGCTATGGTATTGTTCCTGGCATCTGATACAAAGTGACCAGGAAAATCAACTTTTAAGTGCCTAGGTTGTTCCTGTTGCAGACATGTATTCAGCTCTTCTAGAATGTGAAGCTCAATATAGTTTTATTTCCCAAACTATCACACTTTTTATGTAAGAAACAATCTCTACTTGATGGCCAACACAGAGGGCATTAAGGTGGTAACTGTAAGGAAAAGCAGTAATGTCAGAATGGAGGCATTTGTGGTTTGAAGGTGCTGGAGCTGCCTGCTGAGCAAAAATGCCTGCCTGCTGGAGCTGCCTGCAGTAGCAAAAATGCTTTTGTCTCAGTGGATCTTTTTTTTCTTTTAAATGAGGGAGCAAAAAATGATAGTTTCCAGAAAAGCCTGCCCTGAGGTGAGTAAATAATGGAACTAACCTGGACATATTTAAATATGTGATAAACTGGACAGTAGGACAAAAGAAAATTTGTTACTTTAATAATGCAGGCATGCCATGGGGGCAGAATATCTGTGCTCTTGGAGGAGCTGAGTGCTATCAAAAGCATGAAGTCTGGTCTGTAATGCATGTCCAATTTTGGAAAAAAAGTAGTTGTAGTGTGAAGATGCAAGTCTGGCAAATTGCTTTATGATTAAAAACTAACAATGTCAGTAAACCTAATCTCATTTTCAGTGGCTTTACATCTAGCTTTATAATTGTTCCTACAGAGTTTAAGCTAGCAAATATTAGATATTTCAGAGAGACTTCAGAATTAATGTGTTTTGATATCTGTGTTTAAGCTTATTTAGAAAGATAATCTTTTGTGAAAGCAGATCAAATACAGTAAAAGGGTACTACGTCTCCAAGGTTTTTGTGATTTTTGGTAGTAATGTGTTGTAACAGGTGGGTAAAGAATGTGCAGCAACCCGTTTAGTGTTTTAGTCTTTTTTTTAAAAGAGTGAGGCTGAACGATCTCTGGGAACGCTAAAAAAGGGTGTCCACTTTTATAAATTTGGAAAATGAACTTCTTTTTTATCTACTAAAAGTTATAGTTTAACAAAGTCCATTGCCTGGTATGGTGATAAAACTGCATGATGTACCTTTAGAAGCTGGGAAACAGTGTCTGTCCGCACAACCACAAGAGGAGTTGGAATATATGATTAGGATACATAAGGTTAGCAAATGTTTATCCTTCTTTTTATTATGATTAATCAACCCTTTTTATTAATAAAACTTTTTTTTTCTTTTTTTAGGAATTTGTTTACCAGAAAGCAGAGTGCAATATTTGAAAAACAAAATGATGTGCGATGGAAGTTGTTTGGAAAAGTACCTCTTGGAGAAAACTTACAGAAAGACCCAAAGAAAATGCAAAAGGTATTTGTTTAATTCTGTGTTAAGATTATTGGTGAATGAAGAAGCCAGTTAAGTTTATAATCTGTATATAGGACTGTGCAGCCTGTTTGTTTTAGTTGCACACAATTTCAGTACCAGAAAAGGCTCTTTGTTGAAATTTTACTTCTATTATAACAGTGCTGTTCAGAAGAATATGTTCTACTTGGTCATTACACTGAGTACGTGAGGCATGAAGAGCCTTCCTTAGTGTGTCATAAGAGAATAAAAAAAAACTAAGTGAAACTCACTTTTTTCCAACATTGTTGAAAGTAACATTTCAGAGAACTGGTTCTACTACAGATGAACCCAAGCTCTTGGTTAGTGAATCAAATGATTTGCCATTCCAATGGGGAAAATCTTGTGAAATCCAGCTATGTGGTCAGTAGTTCATGAGCTGTTCTTTCAGTGACAAGGAAACAGCCTCTTTCAATTTGTCTGAAATGATCTGGGATTTTTGGATTGTATGTAGCCTTTTTATATGTTTAGAGCTTTTTCTATATTTCTGTTATCACTTCCTTGGTCAAATGATTGTGGGAATAGTGATGTTTGTATGGAAAAAGACCATGTAGCAAAACTTCAAAACCAGCTGCTGTGTGAAATGCAAATGCTGATTTGAAAGATTGTGCTGCTTAATTCAGGGTAAAGTATTCTAAAAAGCCACGTCATGTGACTGTTCTTAGCTTGTAGTTAGGCTGTTAAGGTGAAATTGAGGCAGTTTTTTGAACTTGTCACTGTACTTAGCCATTCAGAATTTAGCTATAGCTTGTCTTGACACAATGGTTTTGAAATGTTCACCAAAGATTTTTGATGACAGCACTGAAGAGGCTTTATAAATGCAGTACTCTGACATTTAGCAGTGTATTTTATGGTAGTGCCTGTTCTTTAATAAGTGGGTAAATAATTTATTAACATTTTGTGGTTGTTGCTGGTACTGTGAATATTTTTCCTTTACATCCAAACTATTTTAAATTACAGCTTTGAATGGTTGTATTAAATTTATTACAAAACAGTCACTATTAAATTATTATGTGATATGGCATCCAACCATTAGTGAGTTTCTGGCAAAATTGCAGTCTAAAACAATTGTCTCCAGTGCCTATTGGGTAACAATAACTAATCCTTCCTAAATAATTTGATGCTTTTTTGAAGTTGTTTTTGACATGTAGGCTTAGAGTCATGAGTAGTGCTGTTAGTCACTAATTGAGCCTCACCAGCATCTAAAAGCACAGCCTGATTTAGGTGACCCCTCACCAAAATAATAGTCAGACAGGCTTTTTGAGCACATGAGCCTTTTCTCAAGCCCTGTAAAAACTCTTCTGACAGCACTCACTTGTTCAACAAGTGTATATCCAACATAGCATCATACTGTATTTTAACAATGTAGGAATTAAAATCACTCCAGCTAAGATGTTGCTTGTCCTGTTTTTAATGCTGAAAATATAAGTGAGTATTAGTCTTCTGATGAAGAAGCAATATTGGTATATGCTCAGGCTGGGTTGCTTTACTGGGTCACCGAAAGCTTTTATATAGTTTTTATCCAGTTAAATGTTTTAAAACTTAGAGGCTGTCAGAATGAGCAGTCTTGGAGAAGCTGAAAGTGCATTTGCAATGGAGTTTTGCATTATTAATTTTTATATTAGTTCTCTTCTGGAATTCTACTTGAGCAGAACTGGTTATGCCAGTTGCTTTTGCAATTGATGTTTGAAAATGTACTAAGTCAGATGACAGCAACTCACCAAGAATAATCACTGAAGTAAAATTCTCTCCTAGTAGACTGTAGAACTGAGCTAGGCTTTGCAGACACTGTTTCTTTTAGAAACTCTTTTCAAGCTTGGTAAGCACAGAAGTATATGTAAATACCATTTATTTGCAACAACTTCTTTCCCCCTAGTTTTGTTAGTGAATGCTCTTCAAAATAAATTCCTTTAAAAATTCAAGATGAGGTAATCAGCATATCATTTGGTTGTCTCTCTTATGTGATCTTCACAGAACTTGTTTGCATGTAGCCAATCAAGATTTTGTGTATTAAAAGAATTAGGCATACAGAGGAAAGCCAGATTTTGTCCAAGTATGCTTTGACCCTATGAGGATTGTACAATTTGGCTTTCACTATATGAATTGCAATAAGATCTCAATGGAATATCTTCATTTTTTAAAGTATCAATATTGATAAAATTCAGGACATATAACACTTGAGGCATTTCAATTACAATCTTTACTCAAAAATTCAGATATTCAAATATTTTATGATCTCATTTGCTGACATTTCATGTTGGAATATTTTAAAATTTTAATGGCAGTTCCTTAATAATTAAAATTTATGATAATTAAAAACTATGATTTTGAACTTGGGGATTGTAATTTTACCAAATCTTTTTCTGTAATGATTAGGATATGGCTGTATGTGAGGGGTCAACATTCCAGTCAATTAAAATCAGTTGTACTGAGGAGGCTCACTCTGCAGCACATGATAAAGTGAAAATGAGCTCTTGAAACAGGAAAATAATTTGCTTGGCTCACAGGTGATGCTTTATTATGGGATGAACAGTGAAGCTTATAACATTACTGCAGGAAAAGCTTTGTAAGTTGAGTTAATTATAATTCAATTCAATTTTCACTTGATTTAAGCTATAATCCTAGTTGATGAAGTAAAGTGATTTTATCAAAGTCTATTTTCTGGCTTGGATCTGTTAGATGGAAAAGAGTTTCAAAGCAACAGCCCCCAGCAAGAAATATGGAAAGAATTTACTACAACCCATGGTTTAGGCAGACAGTGATAAAATCTCCCATTATAAGCTGTGTGTTTTCTCCAGGTTAAAAAACAGCCAAGTCCCCGGACTGCTGCTGCGTGGAGGTTCTCGTGCAGCTCCACGTGCCCGAGCAGTGCGGCTGCAGCAGTGCAGCGTGGGGAGCTGCAGCCTCGTGTTCCGCATCCGCACATCTGCAGCCTCTGCTGAGGGCCGGGGGCGGCTAAAAATACACACACAGCTTTTCTGAGCGTTTGCCTGAGCTGTGCTTTACTGCATTCACGTGGCCCATTTGGGGGCTTTGGAAGGGAAATGATTGGTTCAGGCTGGCTGCTGGTTCTGGCAGGAGCTAGACCTACAGCTTTGGATAGAGCACTGTCTTGTGTTTATACTGGGTTTGTCTTTGGGTAGCCTGGGTAAGTCATTGTGACTGGTGGCTGTAGCTGCCAATAGGGTGAGTGTTTGTACATAGACTTCACTGCCACTTTGAAGCTAGAAACTGTGTAGTGCATTTTTTGTGTTCTGTATGAGAAGTCCAGGGGTGTAAATGAGTCACTTCCCGTATTCTCCACTGTTGGGTTCATTTCTATTTGTCAGCCTTCAGAAAGGCAGGATTTAGAGTGGCAGAGTTCCTTTTTTTAACAAGAAGCAAGTGCAGTGTAAGAAGGTATAGTTACTGTGGTTAGTCTAACCTATGCCTATTGTTACATTTCTTGAAATAAAGGTGTAACTAACTTCCTCACTTAATAATCATAACCCAAAACTTGCAACTTGCCTTAATGCTCTGTTCTTTAGTCTTTCCTTCTGATCCAGTTATAAATACCTTTATTTTATTGTAATCTTATGTAAAGGGCATCTAACTTTTGTGAAGGTAAATAAAAATAAGTAAAGAAAAGAAACCTGTTATATCATTGATGATGTCCTGAGAAGTCTTTTTTTTTTTCCCCCAACAAGAACAGTACTAAATAGATCATTCAGCAATTCCACTAGGCTGTATTAATCTACAAAGAGTGTGTTGCCTTTGTCCTGTCTTGAAAATCACCTGCCTCAAACAAAAAATACTATCATATTTAAACAGATAAGGCAAGAGTAGTAGTATGAGCAGTAAATGAAAGGGTGATTTAATACTATGTCAGGATGATTGTTCCTAAGTATTTTAATAATAAAAGCATTTATGATGACCCAGTCAGGTATCATAATCTAGCAGAGTGTAGCTGACAAAGTGCTGCTTTTGATGCTGTTGGAACTTCTTCCCATATGTTAACATGTGAAAGTACAGAATCTGTTACAAGCATCAGACTAATATAAAACAGTAATCTCTGAGTATTGGTTTAAATAGCTATGACAAGCAACAACATGTTTTTGAAAGGAAGTGAGGTTTTTTCCTGCTTTTCCAGATTTAAAGCTTTTGTTTTAGCTTTCTCACTCTCTAGAATGCCTAGTAAATTGTGGGGATCCTGAAGAGATGTAGCAGGCCGTGTTGGAGGATTAGTACCTGCTTTCAGGAGTAAAGATAGTAAATAGAAGTATAAGGTTGCTGAGTTGGTACTGCAGTTACAATGTCAGCTGCTGGTCTCTGCTGCAAGGTCTGTTTCAGTGCTGGTGGTATGTTTTGGGGGGAAGTGCAGTAACTTTGAAGTTGTTCTTTGTCTCAATAGGTACAGTTACTTTGTAGCCCAAGTTGATACTTAGCATTAACTGGAATATAAATGCTGATAGCACAAGATTATTTTTAAATTCAGGAAGCCACAAATTCATGGAAAAATTATTGACTTTTGAGTATCAAGTACACAACTCTTTCTAACCCCAACATTTCACAGCCAGAGATTATAACTTTTCAGGACAGCTGATACATCAGTGGAAATTTGTTCTCATTTATGTTAAATAAGAATCCATCATGCAACTGGTATTTGTGTGTCTTCCAATGCTGATAGAAAGATACTTACACACTTGCTTCTTTGTGTAGTCAGTAAGCTTTTTTCCATGTAGTAACCTTTCACTGGTAACACCCAGGAAGCTTTCAGATTCCCCCTCTCCCCTCATGGGTTTTTTAATGAAAATAGATGTCTGTAGAGAGCAAGCCTGGAAATAATGCCATGTGCCTTTGGGTGTTGCACAAACTCTTGGGAAAGCATTGCTGTGAAGCAAAGCTGGCAGTAAATGTTTGAAAGCAGATATGTAGCCCCTAAATATTGTGGTGGAACTGTCTATTCTAACTGGAGACTGGAACATTTCTATCACTGACATGTAAAGTTGAGAAAGCTTTGCTAGACTTCGTTGTGCTAATTGTGTGTTAAGCAGAAGCAAGCTCCCAGGAAACTTGACCCAAAGGTTTTCTTTGTCTGTCTTCCAGTTTATACATCTCAAACTTCATCTAAAATTAAAGAATGGGGGTAGATACAGGTTTTGAAAGGCTAAGTCTTAACCATGCTCGCTAGCAACAACAACACTGATGTTCTTTAGCTCTGCAAAATGAATGGAGGTACTGTGTGTTACGGGAAACCCTGAAGATATAAATGTAAGGATTTTGAAAAGCCAGACTGGTGTTTTTTCCTGAAGTGTCTTTCTGAAGGAAGACTAGCCAATTTTATGTTCTCATTGTCCTTCTCTCTCTGAGGACTCTTGGTCTTGTTTTTTGCCTTGTTTTTACTACAAATTTGTCGTGCCTGTTTAGTATTTTCACATAATTTTCTTGTGCTTTATTGAGAAGTTGTCACTTGAGCATGACAAAGTTCAGTGGAAACAGCTTCATTAATATTAAAGCCTGAACATAGTAATCACTTTAAGCCACACTATGAAGGTATGTTGCCCTCCTTCATATATTATATTTCTATTTGTGTGTAGCTTTAAAAAAACTACAGTTTCTTCTTGTCAAGACTGAAGTTGTCACAACTTTAAGTTGTGAAGATGATTGTATTCGAGAATATTTACATTTTAATATAGTTTTTTTTTGTAAAATTAAACAAAGAATGCACAAGGATCTGGACAAGTGGTGAGAGAGAACATGACGCACACTGTCAGTATGAGTACAAAAGAAACTTTTATTAGGTATGTAAGAAATTGGCACTAGTAATGGCTTCAAAGGTAGTTTCAGGGATCAGAGAGGCAAACATGGGTGAAAAAAAATACTCAGAGGTTTTAATGCAGTAGACTTATTTCCTTATTTTTCTGTAATTTCCAAGGGCAGATAAGCATCGAACTTGAAGAGGTTGGAGACCCTTAAAGATATCCAAGTCTTGATGAGGGAGCCAAAGGGAAATTAGCAGAGAGATTTGAAAACAGGAGAGAAGTAGAATATGGTTAAAAGTATCAAGTGAAGTATCTTTCCCTACACTACTTTGGTGTATGTGCTGGAGTCACGGAGCTAGATGGGCATGTGCACATACTTACCTGCAAAGACAACTGTTGGCAAACCAAAACAGTGACTGTGCCGTGGAGGGTCTCTGAACAGCACAAAATACAAGTTGTTGTGTGTTGCAAAGTAGGTGGCATTCCTGGGTGAATACTACAAGTATTGGTATTTGCAACTGATTTGAGAACTTGCAAGATGAAATGTGATATTCCTGTGACTCTTTTCCTCTATATCCTGAACTTAACCTGGATTTTTGGCCATTTCAGAGTAGTGTCAGCATCAGGTTGATGTGGCATGGAGAGTCCTTTTATTTTAGTGTCTCTCAGAATGAGGGGGGACATGATTTGAGTTCTGACATCATCTTCAGCCACAGTAAGAGTGTTATTTGAGATTAAATAAGAAAGGTAAGTTTTCTTCTGCAACATCAGCACTAATGTGAAATGGCAGAAGAAAATGTTGCTGAGAGATTATTTGGAAGGTTATTATGAGATTTGGAAGATTATTATGAGGCTGGGACTATACAGGTAATTAAGGTGGAGAGATTAGTGAGCAAGCATACGGATTAAGTAAAGATATGTTTTCACATGAAGTCTATATCCAATGGAATTCCAGTCCCTGGAAGTAATGTTTATGGGATATGCTGAAAGCAGGTGTTTATAGTGTTTTGTTCTGGCAGATGCTCACAAGAAAATAGCAGTAAAATAAAACAACCATTTAGCTTGTATTCTCTTGCTCAGACATTTCCCAGATGCATGTCCTGCTGGAGGCCTTTCTTGCAGATGTTTCCGTTTGATTAACAGATGTGCAGATTAAATTGTCCTTTGCAGTGTTCTGAGCAGGAGGTGTTGTTTTTTTGTTGTTACTCTGACTCATTTTGGAGTCGCTTGTAACAGTACACTGCACAATCTGATTGAATATCCCACTTTTGACAGTAAAAAGCTGTTCTTAAGTAACATGGTTCATGGTATGCTTTGTCTCTGAGTACTTAAAATATTTTCCTTCTTTTTTTTTTTAATGGAGCATGTCACTCTATATAACCAAAACCCACTTAAATTATTTACATATAGCACAAACGAAATGTGAACCCTGAGGGTGAGAACCATCTGATACATAGCACGTTGAATGATCAGAGGCATCAGACTTGAAAACAGCAAACTGTTATTCTTTCTTGGAAGAACTAATCTGGCCTTGTCTATGCTTAGGTTTTAAATGTTCCTTAATATAATGCCTCCATTGCTCGAAATATGATGTTATAAAAATATCTATATGGAAAAATTGTTAAAATAGTCCGGTGGCTGGAGCACAGGACTGCAAAACAGAGTATGTGGCTTCTTGCTCTTTTGCTTTACTTGTAACTTTCTGTAAGATGTATGGATTATTTTATTCATTTAACTTTAGTGTGATTATATGGGATCACATCAGTTGCCAGCCCAGGTTCTGTATCCCCTATAATCTGAAAGGGAAAGTAGATGCTTCCCAGGGGAAAAGAGGCAAATTTCAGAGCATTTCAAATGGTGCCTATGAATAGTGTGAGGTTTTCCTCACAGCCTGGCCATAGTGTCTTACCTTTTACATTGCTTAGGCATTCCTAATTTGTACAGGAGAATACTGTGGTACTAAAGATGAAAAGGTGGAAGATAAAAACACATATAATGTTACTACAGTCAAATTCTGTCATGTCACTGCTATCTTCTGCTCAGGTATCCTTTCTTTAATGTAAGAGTATTAAACATATATGTATACACATAGAGAGAGAGCTGTGTAAAGCAAGTAGGGCTGATGGTTCTTGAACCATTAATTATTTGTAGAGCTTGGCAGATCACTAAAGTGTACAGGTTAAGCATGCAATTCTGATTTCTCAGGTTGTTAGATCAGTAACTAATAAATTAATTGCATTTCAGAATAGTTCTGTATTGGTTTTAAAGTTATATAAAAAGCTTCCTAAGAAGTTGTTTGAAAGTGTAATATCTGAACTCAGAAGTGTGTTTTCTCTGTTAAGTTTTGAAGGATAGTCTCATAATGTGATCTTTGCCTGAGGTTTCAGTCTTAAAATCTCCTCAAATTCTCTTTGATTACTGTATATATAAGGGTCTTCATTAAAATTATTACTTTATGGCCTGGTGCCACGTGAAGAATCAGATCTTAGTTTCCCAACCCAAAGATCATCACAAATTTCATGATCTGGTAGCCCCGCTGCATATTCTTTCCTTTTCCTTTCACATTTAGATTGGCCCACAGCAGAGTGGCATGGAGCAGGCATTGCAGAGTAACCAAACTAATGGAACAGAACAAAAGGTGTAGTTTTGGTGTTATCATTTCCCCAGTCCAGCATATTGAAAGTCACGTGGCTGTGTAGTGGTGGCACTGAAATGGTGTGAGGGGGCAGAAGGAGAGTGGAGGGCCGTGGAGTGCTGAGTGTGCACCAGCTGAAATTTGGTAAACTATTCCATTTAGAAAAGGTGAGAGATTTCAGATGGACATGCATTAGACAGTCATGAAAGAATTGCAGGGAACATTGAAGCACTGTTGAGGTAGTGGTAAGACTTAAAAACTAGGGAAAAAGCAGTGGGTTTTTTTGCAATTCTGGTCTGGTTCTTATTCCATATGCTGAGTGAGGCCAGTGGAAGAAATAAAATTTAATTAAATGTTGCACATAACCTGTTTAAGTAGTCTCAGGTACTGTTGTAAATGCAGCAACCTAAAAATAGTGACTGCTACGAACTGTAACATGTGGCCAGCTGTGGTTTGAGTTGCAGGGAGTACTTCACTTTTCACCCCACAGTATCTTCCTGTGTCACCAGGCATCCCTCTCTCCCAGTCAGCGCTTTGCAGAAGAGCTGCAATATCATTCTATTTTCAGTGTGAAAGCACAGACATCTACTGCAGGAATAACAATGCCCACCCAAGGGTGCTCGTCCACAGGAGCTGCTTTTTGCCTGTGCTAATAGCTATAACTTTACATGAATGTTTTTTAAATATGTGTGATGACTTAGTTTCAGATAGTCCATGAGATAAAGCATTAGCACTGGAGCCTGTAGTGTTTTGAATGAGCTGTGTTGACTTGTGCTCTGACATGAGATGTTTGGATGGCAGGTGTCTGTAACTAATTGGCGGTGGTGGGAATGAAGCTGAGATAGTTTTAAACAGTGAGCTGTTCTGTATTTGGCATCATATTGCTGCATCTGTGAAATAGATGTGAAGTCACAGGTTGAAAACAATAGCTGATATAGCGCCTAGCAATTCTGAGAAAATAAGTTAATTTCTGCAAAGCCACCATTTGAAAGCAGAATACCTAAGTGACCGTTATTTTCAGATCAGTCCTTGCTGATTATTTTGGAATTGAGGATCAGACTTTGATAAAGATCGTGAGCAATTCACCCTGGCAGCTGCAAACCACAGTCGGTGATAGTTAAGAATATGAAATCCTTAGTGCAGAGCTGAGAAAATGGCAACATTTGCAGCTCAACAGATAATATTTTAAAATGCAAGTCTACCGAAGATGGAGCCACAGCAACTTGGGTGTCACAACTGAGTTAAATAACAGAGCCTTTGGACAAAGGAAAAATTAAGGTTGATACTCTGTCTGAATTGAGGCAAAATATTTAGCAAGAGGTAATGTGGAAGTCGTCTGAACTGTAGGAGAGATTTATCTCTCCTCTTAGAGAGATATATTCCTCTTTTATATCTGCTTCTTAGAGCTCTCAGAGGTGGACAAAGCATGAGTGGTATTGAAAAGATGCTTATGTTGTAGGAAGTATTTTAGCACAACACTGCTGCTGTTACTTCGGCACAGATATAGCGGCTGATGAGTTTTAGCTGCTCTTGCACTTCGGGCAGGTACCGAGGCTGTCTCAGCAAGGCACAGCAGCGGGACTCGATACAAGCAAACGCCTGGCTTGGAGCCAGGGACGCGGCAGTTGGGAAACAGTGGAGAGAGATGGCAGTGTTTGAGGAACGCAGCTGCGTCCTAAACCAGCACCCGTAATGCTGAGCTGACTAAAGACTTTGGCTAATGCAGACGAGCTTGTGCGAGGTTTGGGTTGTCCGTCATGGACCCGGATCTGCACCGGGCAGGGCTGCCGGGGCGGCCCGGGAGGCGGGAAGCGTGTGCCAGGCGGAGCCGTGCGTGCCCAGGCAGCGCTGGGCGAGGCGGAGAGAAGCGATGGTGTGCGGCGGCTCCGCGGGTGATTAGCGCGGCTGGCGGGGCGGGGCGGCGCGGCCGGACACGCCCGCGGGAGGTGGACNGGGCGGCCCGCGAGGCCGTGCGGGCCCGGGCGGCGGGAGCCAGGCCCGCGGTGCGGGGCGGGCAATGGGGCTCCGGCACCGCCGCCCGTGAGGGACCGCAGCGTTCATGGTGAGCGGGCCGGCTGCGGGATCGGGGGTCGGGGTAGGCGCGGTGGGCGGGCGGGGACTTGAACGCGTGTGGGTGAACCCGGCCTCGTCCGCTTCTCAGTCGCTTCACCGAGTCCGGGGAGATCCAGCTAACTGGGAAGGGTGTGCCTTTGTGCGAGGCGAGACTCCGCTGGGATGGAAGGCGGCGGCGCAGCCCTGCCGGGTTTTCGGGGTGTCGGAGCATGGGGGGCTTCAGGCTGGACCCCCGGCTGTGCCGGCCATCCCTCCTGCCCTGCAGTGCTGCCGCCCGTGGAGCCGGAGTCCCGCAGCCGGGCGTCTGTCGCTCCGGCACCCAACATGAATATTTCATATTCGGCTTTGTCGGAAAGTGGCTGCTTTAAACACGCAGAGCCAGAACAAGATGACCTTGATAGAGCAGTTCGTGTTATTGTGCGTTCAGTTCTGCTGTGCTGCTGGTGTTTGGGGAGGCTCGGGGCGTGTGGGAAGTCACACAGCGCTCTCCCGGGTGGAGCAGTTGGTCTTTCAGCGCTTACCCTGTGTTCTAGAGGGTTATTTGCGTCTCTCGGTAGAGATTGTTGAGAATCCCTTTGTAGGTTGGCTTGTCTTTCTTGAAGAATCGCAGAAGATCACCACAGTCAGAGCTTCTTGCATCTTAACTGTAAAGCTGGCCGTTTCCACCCAGAATTAAACTTCGTTTCGGGAGGCGTGTTTCTTTGGGTTTTCTTTGTTTGGTTTGAATTATTTAAATCAGTGCTTTAATCTACAGCATGCTCTTACAGAACATCTTCAAACCCTAGTTCAGCTCTTGTGAACAGCTAAAGGTGAAACCTGGAAGAAAGCCTAAATGATCTTAGTGATAAGGCTGTATTTTAAATTGTAAACGGTCAGCTCATCCTAAGTTAATCCTAAAATTAACTTGCAACCTTATGAAGCTAGTAACCCCTAATTGCAGCACAGCATTTAAGCAGACCCTGAATTATTTGTACCTGCGAGAGACTCGAGCCTGGTTTAAAAGAAAAAGCTTAAAAGGAGCTATTGTGTAGCTTAGCCTATTGCAGTATGCCTGTATGTGCAAATACTTGTATTTGCTCAGTCAGCAGATACTCTTAATATGAGTTTGTGGAGACTTCAGTGTGCTTCATTGCTGTATTATATGTTGTGCTCTGAAATTGCATTCTCCTCTCACTGGAGTAAAAGATAATTTTCATGAGCTTTTGTTTTCTGTGAATTTTGGGGTGTTTGGTTTTTGTGGGTTTTTTGAGGGTAACTGGGGTGGGAGGTTTTGTTTGGTTGGGTTTTTTTCATTTTCCCTAATTAAAAACCAGTCTTGTAGATAATATCACCAGAGGACATTTTTATTCTTTTTTGGCTACCACTGAAAAGGCTGAAATTGCTACAAAGGAATCATACTTGTAATCTGATCAAATGTGCCACTCCCATTTTTGTGCTGGTCTGGCTTTTTTACTGTCGGGTAGTGCTGAGTAGAACACCAGTGAATACTTGCTGAAATGCAGGGTGGGCTTTGGCTCTTTTGAGAGGTTTGCGTAATTGTGCTGGTACTGTAACTAGCCGTCCATATTTAGAAATCAAACCAAGAAATTCTTAACAAAGAAATTCTTGTAAGGAGATGCACAGTGCTGGTCTGGAGGACACTGTGCTTAGCTGAAAGGGATTTCCAAATCAATTTGGGTGTGCAGAATAAAACTCTCATTGCAGCCCAGTGTGGACATTCTTTTCTCACTTTCCAAAAGCAATTTTGCTCTCCAGTTGGTTTTCACTGAAAGAAGACCCTGAATATAATTTTCATAAGTCAAAATTAAGCAGCTTTTCTGGAAATTCTACTATGATAAACATTGGGTGTATATGTTTTAATGTTAGATTCTGAGATGCTTTGGGGAGTAAGAGAGGTTA
This sequence comes from Buphagus erythrorhynchus, assembly GCA_013400855.1. Lineage (NCBI taxonomy): Eukaryota > Metazoa > Chordata > Aves > Passeriformes > Sturnidae > Buphagus > Buphagus erythrorhynchus. The sequence continues at coordinate 45,702 of VZTT01072090.1, forward strand.
ATACTTGACTGTGTTAATTTGTCCTTACTCATTAAAAAAAAATCAGTCTCCTAATAGAAACTGGGAGAAAGAAAAGTCATTTGCTTCATTCCTATCAGCACAGCAGATTTACTCTGCAGCTGGTGAAGCTGAAGTCCATTATGGTGGTGCACTTACACACTGGTCACTCTCAATTGTTTGCTGATGCAAGTGACCACTGTAAGATTACTGCCTGTGTTTTCTGAATATGCGCTCTATCTCAATACCTTTTTTACAGCATTTTTTGCTTATTTTCTTTCTGGAGTTTTTTTTTAGTGAATGGCTTTGTCAGCATGAACACTGTCCCATTACTTGACAAAGCTAAGTACTAGTCTGTAGTTTAAATGCATTTTCCTTGGTTCTTTTCCTTGTTTTCAAACTGATGTCATGCATAGCAGTATTAGCTGGTATTAATGAGCCAAACATTCCAAATTCGTGACCATGTTTCCCATTACAGCAATGTAGTCATCATAGATTGATATTTGAATCGGTGCCCAGTTAATAGACAAGGAAAAATAGGAATTTTCTGTGTCCTGAGGGCTGCACAGACCTGTACTCATGAGTCCCATGAAGTAGTTTGAACTAGGATTGAACTGTACAACACAGAGTGGAAGACCAAGGCTGTGTTGGTCCACATTCATTGCATTGTATCTTGTTTTCATTCATCCCCCTTTTTAAGGTGTGCTTGGAGATGGCATTTCTGGAAGGGATAGATCCCGTTTTAGTTGCTGAATGAACCTCATTGTGTTGGAAACATAGTATCTATTGCCCAAGGAAGTTTTGATGTAATGGAAAGGTTAGACTGAGAGAAAGCAAGCAGTACTATCTGAGGAACTCTTTGTGCTAGCAGGAAAAGGTCTATGGCTGAAACATTCTTCATAGTGCTCATAGATAGTGTACATTTGTGTTTTTCTAAATTTTATTTTAGTAGAAATGATATTAAAAAGCTGTGCATGAAAGCCCTTGAGTTTTGGAAGTGGCAAGAATAATTTTAAAGTTGAATGTAGAAGTAACTATATGTGGATGTAATTTTTCCATAGGACTGTTTTGACCATGTTTGTTGTTTGTGTATCGCTGATACTGTGCGTTCTTAATGTTTGCTGTAATACTTCAAGTACTGAAGTAGATGGAAGTTGTGTAAAGGTAGTTTTATCCCATTAGGTCATGGTTTTAGTATACTTTTTTTTTAAACCAGTGTTTGTAGGAAAAGTAAAGATAAAATGGTACCTGAATGCCAAGTCCTCTCCTATAGATCAGGGTGATGCAGTAATTAAGGGTAGAAGGACCTCTGAGGAGCTAACTCTCCTCTCAGGACAGAGTCCACTTAAACCAGGTTCTCAGGGCTCATCCACCTGAGCTTTGAATGCTTTCAGGGTTGGGAGTTCTGTCACATCTCAGGTAACTTGTCTCAGTGTTCACCTCCCCTCCCTACAAAGCCTTTTCCTCTGGAGGCTGAGTAAGCCTGGTTCTCATGTGGCATTTGCTCCACACCCTGACATCTCGATGCCTCTTTGCTAGTCTTGCTGCACTGTGTGTCAGTGTCTGATTACAGACACAGGTTAACATGTTATGCTCTATTGTGATTTAGGATTGTGCAAGGTGTTGTACCAAGTGTGGATTTTCTGTCTAACACTGATTCTAACCTTTTTTCTCTCCCTATTGTTGAGCTGTTGCATATGAAAACAGCTTGCATAGGAGAAATCTTACAATGAGATTTTAAGACATGGAGCTTGTGGTCATTTTTGACTTTAACTTCAAAACCATGTAAAAGAAAAAAAAATTTAAATAGGTCTTTTTTTTGTACCTCAGATAGTATCTGCTTTTTGTAAACTCCTTCTTAGTAATACTTTGTAAAAGCAGACTGTCAGCCAGAGGAACTTAAGATGTTTTTACAAATAGAAAGAATGGAAAAAAACATCAAGACTCACTCCTGAAGATAAATTTTGTCATTCTTTTCAGTGTTGATGTTGCTCTAGTTGAAAAGCTTCAAAGAGACTGCAGTAGGGCTGAGATGTGAAAGCATTATCTTGAAGACTTTGGTAGATCCCTTTTTAAATTCTTAAGTGCATCATCTTGGTGCTCTCCACTCTTGTAAGTTTCCCTGTCTTTTTCTTCTCTAGGAATATGAAGAAAAAACTGGACGAGCTCAGAGACCACTCTCTCCTAAACAGAATGTGAGGAAGAATCTTGATTTTGAACCACTCTCCACTACAGCACTTATTTTAGAGGACCGACCAGCGTAAGTTTTGGAAGTGCCACAGTAAAGGTCTCTTTAAAATTAACCTAGCAAAGATTTTCTAACTCAGTGTATTTGTTTACTGTAACTTCAACAGATTATTTAAAATCTAAAGTAGATTTTTTTTTTTTCAGACTAGTGAATATGAAATTGGATTGATTATGGGAAAAAAATTGTTCAAACAGAAGGAATTTTATTTTATAATAAAAGCAATGGCTTTTTATGAAGTGAGTTAATTAGGATAGCAGAGCTTTAGTTTTGAGTCATTCTACCTCCTAAACATGATTAAGGGATTTTTATTTTCCATGAGAGAGCCTAAGTATAAAAACAAAGCTGATATATGCTAAAGAAATTGAGAAGCAAGAGGACAGTGTCCTGTTTACACAGAGAAAGACCACACCTCCATAAATAATGAAACAGTACAGCAATTGCTCTGCAGTGAGTTCAGCATCACATTCTAAGGGTTGTCAAGCACTTGATGAGTTGTTTCATACCTTTTACTGCAAGGAGATTTTTACATATGCAGACTGACTCCAAAGCAATTTACCAGCAGCTGCTTTACTGTGTTTTTCTCCTGAATTACATGAATTCAGTCATGCTTAGTCAATTTATGATTATGAATGTTATCTGGCTTTATGGGCATGACATCTGCATTTTTAGTATGGCTGCTTATTGGTGTGAAGAACTGGCATAACATAGATCTGTGTTTTCATCAACAAACCTGTATGAAAAATCCTCATATCAAAGTAGTCTATTTGTAGGGTTACTTAAGTAACTTTCTGGCTTGTGGCTTTCTGGACTGTGTGGCAAGACATTGGGAGATGTAGAAAAATGTAAGAGTGATTATTTGTTATAGCAGGCTTTATTTTGTACAATTGGAAACAAAACATACTAGCTTGTCTGTTGTATTTAAAACTTGTCTGTTAAAAATCTCTTTTTTGTGGGAAAATCTGAGTAGTACAGTGTCCAGATAGATGGAATTAGTGTTACATTACAGGAAAATGTTCAGATTTTGCTTTCTTTCCTACTGTTGGTAGAGTGAGGAACTTCTAGTAGAGAGGTATTTTTAAAATTGAAGACAACTGAAACATCACTTCTTTCATCTAATGGGAGAACTGCTCTGGACAGCAGTGCTGTCATCTGACTCTCACTAAGGAATCTTTTTTAATTGTTTACGTACAGTTTGCATACTATTTTTTATGTTTACCTATTAGGCTTTGAGTATTTTTTTTAAGACTTCAGACAGAAAATTGGAATGAGATTTTTTTTTTTTTTCAAAATACCTGCTGTTGATTTCACACTCATTTGTAGGGCTTAGTAAGAAATAAATAGTAAGAAATCAATAAATATTCCATAGTGCCTCTAGCTTCAACTGGAAAAAGTATTAGTTGAATTTTAATAGATACTAAACATATCTCACATGTATGTTGATGATGTTAAGACATAGAACAAATAATTTGAGGGGTAGAATTTAAGTTAGCAAAACTTGACTTATTTAATCTGGTTTTCCTTTCCAAATTTCCCATAACTTAAATAATTTCTAAAGACTTGGATTTAAAAAAAGACACAGATCAATTTACCAAAGTGAAACTGGAAAAAGAGTAGATTGGTCTCTGTGGTTAACAAACCAACATTTCACCAATGTGAAAATTTACTTTTGTTTTTCTAATAACAATCTTGATTTGGAAAAACACTCATAGGCCAGTATCACGTGGTTATGTGTACATTGCAGGCTGTGGTTACATAAATAATAATGCATGCTAACTATTAATGGTGTTGGGGGCTGTCAGCTGCCTGATATGTGACACCTTATAGGAACATGAAAGTGAATTTTTGCTTAGCTTTTCTATTAACCAAAGATATAAACTGTTCTAGGAATAAAATACAGTGTTCTACAATACAGAAGAACAAAATAGTCATTTCCTGTTTTGATATTTTGCTGATCCTGTAGTTGTAAGTGATATGTATGGCTATGTTATTTACAAATATGATTAGCTGAAAGGCCATGTGTTCTAACATACGAACACATGCATTTGTATGGCAGAACCTTAATCACAAATCAAAATGTTTTGTTAGTATTAATAAGTGGAGAATATTGAAGATGACTCTGGTGCCACTTGTTGCTCTAGAGGAGAGGGAAGGAAGTTAAGTCTTTAAAGTAGAAATGGGGTTTTGGAGAGCAGAGGGAAAAGGATGGATTAGGGAGTCATCATGTGTTGGTAAAGAAAGTTGTGAATGTAACTGTTAGACAAGGTGAACGGTAAGAAAGAGTACAATCCTGTATCTTACAAGTTGAAATCAAAACCAGCCAGCTTTGTATATAGCAGTATATTCTCTTTATGAAGATCAGCCTGTGGGTTCAGTTGGTTTAATAATAAAAATGCTGAAATTACCAAACCATAAGGAAATTACTCAGCGTATTTTATGAATAAATGTAGTCATAGCTGGTCAGTGTTCTTCCCTTCTGCTGACTCTGGCAAAAAAAAAAAAAGATTCTTTCCAAGGATCTGTTGTTCTGCTCTTTGACTGGTTATTTTGACAAGAAACAGAGTGTGCTTTTGGTTTAGAAGTGTCTAGAATTTTATTTAGACAGTCATGCCAACTGTAAATATTATTTTTTTTAGAAATCTTCCTGCAAAACCAGCAGAAGAAGCTCAGAAACACAGGCAACAGTACGAAGAAATGGTGGTTCAAGCAAAAAAAAGAGGTGATGGAATTTCTTGTCTTCATAGAAGAAAAGTATCGGGGTATTTCTAAGCCTGGAATGCACTTGTGTCAATCTGTTGCTCTATAATGTGAGGTTATCTCTGCCTCCTCTCAAAAAAGGATCACTCCCAAGAGAGAGGAGCAAAAGTAGTTTTGTTGAAAAGCCCAGTCCCAAGCTCAAAAGGAAATGGTCCTAGAATCCAGCAGGAAATAATTTTTTAATACGTAACTCTTAAATGAGTGGCATCTATTTGTGTGTTTAAAAACTTAGTAATATATTGAAGTAGATGGTTGGTCAAATTAACGAAGACTGGGCTTAAAATTGCAGGATATTTGTCAATTTCATGCTGGAAACCACCTGTTCAGGCTGTAGGACATAAACACATAATTTTCCACATAGGAAAATGTATGCAGTTATGTTCATTTGATAATCTCTNCAGTAGACCAGGTCCTTGTGCTGTCTTCATTGAACTGAGTATGTCATTCTGTCCAGATAAATACCGTGACAAATCCATTTTTCCTAAAGCCACTCCAGATGAACGCTTTGCAGAGTGGTAC
>VZTT01072090.1:59974-79700 GCA_013400855.1 Buphagus erythrorhynchus
ATGCAGAGCAGGATTATTCAGAGGCTTATTCTTTATTCAGAAGCAGTTTTAGACAAGGCAAGTGTAGAGAGGGAACATTCCTACTTCATAGGAAGCACATAATGCTTGGCAAGAGCTGCTGAACATGACTGCTATGAAATGAGACAAAGGGCAGATCAGCTGCTGTGCTTCATAGGGCACAGCAACAACCTGTTGTGTTGGGAAGGAGCTTGTTCCTCTGGTTTGCAGGAATGACAGTCACACCTTGCTCCATGTGACTCACAGTGGCAGCACTGCACCCTCAGGGTGAGAGAGGTTTGCCTGGATTCCACAACAGACTTTGTAGGGAATGGGAACAATATCATGAGCTCATGGTAGATGAAACAAGAGTACAATCTTAAAATGGTTTTGTTTATCAAATGAGTCAGTGCAGTTGTCTTTAACTGCTGGTAATTTATTGAAAAACAAAAGTACAGGCTTTGTCTCTAGGGTTCAAGTCTAGCTTTCCACAAATAAGGATCTAGATGACCCATCCCTGGGAGAAGAGGAATTACTTTGAAACACCTTATTCTTAAAAAAAACCTTGATTCTGTATATTTGAAAGTGTTGTCAACCCAGCCTATCTTAGGAGTTCAACTTAAAGTCTTTGAAAGATGGCAACACAGGAACTGTTAGCTTCCATGCACTGAATGTGTGATATCAAGGGGCATGTGGGTTAAAAAATCCTACTTTTCTGAACATTTCTCAAGGTGCAGAAGCTCAGTGAGTGCATCAAACGCTAGTGAACACAAGGAAAAAATGAGGCAACATAATACTGTTATTGCTAAAGGGTAACACTTCTCCTTTCTTCAGGTGCAGGGCATGTCATTCATAGCAGCTGTATTGATCTTGAACTTGGATACTGCAGATGCCTTCATTGCTTTTTCTAACCTTTTAAATAAGCCCTGTCAGATGGCGTTTTTCCGTGTGGACCATGGCCTTGTAAGTACGCAAAAAACCTGTAATCAGCATGCTGTGGATGATGTGTAGAAGAAGTTTAAAAAAATAAAACTTAATTATTTCAGCAGCTTGGAAAAGAAATCAGAATTTATTTTAAGGCAACACACTTTATAAACAAAAAAAAACCCCAACACACATATGCAGAATCCCTAAAAAAAGTGAAACCCAACCAAAGATCACCCCATCAACCTTTTTGAACAAGACATGTGAATGAAATTGTTGAGTAGCTGTTTTATAATGCTCAGAGAATAGTTATGAGAATATTCCTGTAGGTGGTTTTCAGCGCTGCAAAAGCTGAAAGTACTTTTTATCATAGGTAATAGGTTGCTAAAAATAGACTGTTGCAGGGAGAACCAGGTTTTCCATATCTTCCTGTAGCAGCAGTGTTTGAGTCCCACAGGCTTCTTTTCAGAGGAAGAAACCTCTGACCCCTCAAGTTTTCACTGGGAGCTGATTGCCTGATTTTCTCTAGAGTCTCTAAAATTTCGTGTCAGCAGGTACACTAGGAAATAAGGCACATCTCCTCAAATGTGGTTCTAATTTACTTAGAAAGGTATTTTTGTGTAAAAATGTATGGCATTCTGTATTTCTTTCTCACTTACCTCTTAGCACTATGAAAACAGGATCTGCCTCTTAAGAGTTCAAATGCAAGAAATAAAGTAAGGGAATGGATGATGACAACAGTAGCTTTTGTTGCTTAAAAAGTAGACACTAGAAATCCTATCAGTATTCCTGCTGGAAAAGCATTCCCTGTTCAGTCCCTGAATTTCATCAGTTGTAAATACCATGGGAAAATGTGCCACAGGGCAGACAGCATTGCTAGAAGCAGGATCACCTATCTCCATGACAGTACTTGGAAAAAGAGGACATGCTCATGCATTCAGTGTGTAAATACGGTTTTTGTGAAGATGGTTTTAGAATTGAATTGGATAGAATAAGATAAATATTTTTTAGCTGAGCTAGTGGGTTTTGCAGTTCTTTCAGATAGTGCTGTTTTGTTCTGTTAGCCTGGCCAAACAGGGACTATGGGATAAATGTGTGCTTACAGAGGGCAGAGATGGTGATACATGAAATGTTAATGTCATGAAAGCAAACCCATGATTTTACAAGACAAGGAAAATGTCCCCTAATATTTCAAAGGGACTAGTGACACTTGAGTGAGACAGTTTTTTGCTTTCTGTGGTAAACATACTAATCTGCAGTCTACCCTCATCTTCTTGTGTCATCTTAATAAGCAAATGCTGATTTGTTGTATAGTAAATTAATAAAAAATAATACCAGCATAAGTTAGTTGTGTGAATAGTAGTGATTTATATAGGTTTATCTTGACTTCTTTTGTTGGTTAATTTTATTAAACTATATTGGTTTTTTCATTACCACTAGGGAAATGCCCTGTTGAATGTGAATTTGATCAAAATAACTGCTTTTACTGCTGCCCACATTGCTATCAATAGAAATAACTGTAGCACTTATGTTTAAGGTCCTGTCTCTGCAGTACTTTTGAAAGTAGGAACTTCAGTAGAACTGTCTTACAGTGGTGGCAGCAGATTATTTTGAAAGTAGGACTGTCTGATGCATTGCCTGCTTCCTTCTTTATACTCACAAGTCTTTATAGGTGCTTGGATTTCATGCATTTAAAAATCCACACTGGGAAGCTGTTTCAGGGGTACAGTTCTCTGAAGTGGATTCCTTAGTTTCTGGTGTCATGTTTAACATGGAGCCGTTTCTCAGTAACTGACGGTTCAGAGATTTCAGTAACTTCAGTTATTTCTCTAGCATACACTCATCTCTGATGGACTTAAAGCCTTATACTGGCTACCAGGCTCAGGTGTTTATTTGTCACTGTTAATGACACTAGTCCACCATCTGTCACTTCATTCAGAGGAAATGGGAAATACTTCTGTAAGGACATTAAAAAAACCTGGGGAAGAAACTTTTCATCCTTTAAGAGGATTTCACACAGAAGTTCCCAAAAGGATCCCTTTTCCCTTTACCATCTTGATGTTTTGGGGAGAAGTATGCTGTTGCAACTCATACTTCGAAGAAATCACAGCCTTTCTTTATTGCTTTTACTGGGATTTGTATTACTGAATCATTCAAGGACTGTGCTTAACTTTTCTTCCTATAGTATTAGGGAGGGTGATTAAATAACCTTTTGTTTTTAACTCGTACTTAAATTGAAAGATTTATTTTTAACATGCTCTCTGTTAGGAAATTTGACTGAACACTCAAATTCTAAAATAGCGTAGAAGTCTTTGTGTTAAAAGCAATGAAGTTCAGGGGTTATGATGTCAGAGAGTTACAAACTGTTTCTCTTGCATAGATGTTTTGTCCCAGTCTTTAAATTTTTTGTGTGAAACTCATATCTTCCATTTTGCAAAAGAAATGCCTATTATCTAAATGTAGAATGTATGGTATTATGTTGGTATTAGACTATTAGAATAGCTTTGGTATTAGAATGTGATTTATGACTGGAATATGCTGGATTCTTCACTGTTGCTGTGGAGTATTAACATTATTTTAGTTTTGTATTTCATTATGTTCCATTGGGTCTTGGATTTTATTCAGTATAATATTAAATTACTGCCACAAGGCTAAAACACTATTCTGCTATAATTATTTTGAGAAATCAGCAAAAAACTTCTCTCCTGCTGGTATTTTTCTTTCAGAAGGAAGCTGGCCAAGACCTAAAGTAAATGTTACATTGTTTAGTATGAGAATCCTATGTAGAGTGGATCTTAAACTCTTAGTGCTTGCAGATGTTGCCTTTTATTTAAATGCTTAGCTCTTTTTAGTATCATGTAACTCATTGATCCTATTTTTGAAAAGTGTTAATCCTGCAACAGATAATACATTTGAGCTTGTTAATAACACAACTAACTGCTTATTTTCTCCCTGTTATATTTTCCCAGATGTTGACTTACTTTGCTGCATTTGAGGTATTCTTTGAAGAGAATCTGCCAAAGTTATTTGCCCACTTCAAAAAGAATAACTTAACTCCAGACATCTATCTAATAGATTGGTAAGACTTTGAAAGTGTAATTGCTAATTTGTGTGACATACAGCTCCATGTCAGTATTCATGACAGAAACTGGAATGTTCTTACCTGGTTTAAAATTCTTCTAAGATAAAGACTTTATTTTTTGTTCAGTACTTGAGTTGTCAATCTAAATCATTCCCACCTACTTCTGTGATGTTTAACATTTACCTAACCTTTATTACTGTACTTGTGTTAAGTTGGAAGCTTTTTTTTAAATACTCCTGGATAGAAGTGTTTATCCATATTTAGTGCCTGTTTGGATTGATCTTCTGAGAAAATTTGTCTGTTGCATGTGCAGGTGTGTACCAGGGTTGTCTATTCAGAAAATACTGCCAGTCTTGCATTTGAAATGTATACTTTGTCCTGCACAGATCAGGAAAAGTGTAATTAAAACATTTGCCCATACAACATAAAACTCAAAGCTACAGAAAAGCTATTCCACTTAGCAAATAGGCAAGTAGAGATTTTTATTAGATGAAACTGTCTTCCTTTTAAGTTCTAGTATAATCAGAGGAAAAAAGACAAAGATCTTATTTGCACTTCTGCCAAATTTCAGTCAGGTATTATGTACTCCAAATTGAGTGTTTTCATTTTTGCCTATCAGACCTTGGTTTGGGGCAGTTAAAAAGTCTCTTTTCAGCAATACTTCGTTGTCAGTTTTGGGATGACATTAAAGATTTTTTGTGAAAAATTGGTTTGCCCTTACATTGTTGACAATTTCTTCTGTTCTCAGGTATCTGACAAATACCTTAAGTAAAAGAATGAATGCCCAGTGGTAACACTGGGATTTTTTTTCCCTGAGATTAATAAGCTGTTATTTTGGAAAATATTTGTAATGTTAATGCAATTTTACATGAATGTATCTGGCAGTACCCTGATGTTTAAGGTCTAGTTGGTAGCACTCAAGATGTTGCTGATCTCTTAGACAAAAACACATTTAAAGTAAATCAGTCCAATACAAGCTCAAAGTTTGAATATATTAATTTTCATAGGATCATAGAACTTCTGAGGTATTGGAACAGTCCTCTGAGATCATCTAATCTGAACCCACTGCTCAAAGTACAGTCAATTAGAGCAGCTGGCTCAGGACCCTGTCTAGTTGGGTTTTGAGTATCTTCAAGGAACAACACTCCAGTCTCTTCAGGCAACTCTGTTCCAGTGTTCAACCACACTTGTGGTTAACAACTTTTTTATTTTCTTATGTTTAAAATGGCATTTGCTGTATTTCATTTTGTGCTTGTTGGCTCTTGTCCTTTCACTGGATACAACCAGTGAAACCAGGAAAAGTCTGGTTCGGTTTTGTTTTCATCCTCCTATCAAGTGTTTTTAGGTATTTAGGTCCAAGCCATCTCTTCCAGCTGAACAGTACCAGCCTGCTCAGCCTCTCCTTCTGTGTCACGTGTCCAAGCCTTTCATCACATTCATGGTGAACTGGACTTGCTTCAGTATATTCATGTCTGTCTTGTACTGGGAAGCCCAGAGCTGGCTTGTCAGTGCTGAGTAGATGGATGACCTGCCTTGGCATGCTGGCAGTGGCATTTCTTGTGCAGCCCAGGAATTTGTGAACAATCTTTGCTGCAAAGTCACATTGCTGGCTTACATTCAGCTTGGTGTCCACCAGAACCTCCCTGTCCTTTTCTACAAAGCTGCTTTGCATCCAGTTGGCTTCCCAAATACACTTGTACCTGGGCTTACTTCCTACCATGTGCAGGACTTGGCATTTCCCTTTGCTGAACTTCAATGGCTCACTTCTTCTGTGTCTTAAGGTTGCTATGGAGTGGTATCAGCCACCCTTCCCAGTTTTATATCACAGCACAGCTGTGCTGTGGGTACAGTCTAACCCATCATCTAGGTCCTTAATGAAGACATTTAAAAGTATCAAGGTATTAAAAAGGTATCAAACCCTGGAGTACACTGCTGGTGGATTGGCTTGAAGCTGTACTTCATGCCACTAAATGACAACCTTCTGAGTTTGACAGTTCCAGCCAGTTTTCAGTCCACCTCACTGTCTATCTAATCCTTACATCATGGGTTCATCCACAAGGATTTTATAGGATACAGTGTTGAAAATCTTGCTAACATCAAGATACAAAATGTCCATTCCTCTCCCCTCTTCCACCAAGACAGTCATCCCATTGGATAAGCTATCAAGTCTGGGCATGATTTTGCTTTCATAAATCCACCCTGACTTCTCACAATCACCTTTTTGCCCATAATATGTTGTGAAATAATCTCAGGACTTTTTCTTACATTACTTTCTCAGGGATGGAGATGAAGCTGACCAGTCTGTAGTTCCCTGGATCCTGTCTGTTAAAGACAGGAGTGGCATTTGTTTCCTTCAGGTCCTCAGGAATTTCCCTTGATCACTGTTTCAAAGATATTTCAAAGATAATTGAGAGTGGCCTCACAACAACACTAGACAGTTTCCCTGCACACTTGTACATGCCCAATTTATTTAAATGTTCCCTAATATGATCCTCCTCCAGCTAGGGTAGGTTTTCCTTATACTAGGCTTTTCCACTGGTCTGGAGGACCTGGGATTCCTAAAGGCTAGTCTCAGTAAAGACTGAGATGAAGTTGCCAGTGCCTGCATGTTCTTTGTCACCGGGTTCCTTGCCCTGTTCAGCAGTGGGCTCATGTTTTCCCGAGTCTTTTTTTTTTCCTGCTGATACAGGAAAGCCCCTGTTGTTGTCCTTAACATCCATTGGTCAGTTCAGCTCCAGATGGACTTCTTGTGCTGCCTTTGCTTGATTTGTGTGGTTTGTATATGCCTGTTGCACAGAGGGTGGTGTAATATAGGCTTCGTGTGACTTGGCTGTTACACTGGGATTAAATTTTAATGCATCATGTGTAGGGGAATTGTTGGGGGTTGTAATGAATAGGCTAATTTCTCCCAACATTTAATGGGAGAAATACCACGAGAAGGATTTTATGACTGAAGGCTGAGAATATAAAACTGAAGTAGATCTGTGCACAGAGAACAGAAAAAGTACTAGGATAAGGTAGAAGGGAAGAAAGAGAGCAGAGGCTGGTGTGTTCAATGATAAGAGGAAAGATGTTGAAATTGCGTTGCCTCAGTGTTGTGAAAGCCTATGTGTGGAGGAAGCAATTGAATAAAAGGGACATCAGAATAAGATGTCTGTAAACATGTGGGAGAGTAAATGGACAGAGACCACTGAAATCACCAGGTTATTGTATTTTTAATGGACAATAATGTCAATAGCAGTCCAGAAATTACATGAGCCTGTTACATGATGAGGATGATCACCTTACCAACAGGGATACAGACAAGGCAGAGATATTTAATGCTGTCTTCACTTTGTTTTTTGACAATGATGATGTGCTTTGGGGGTCCCAGAGCCCTGAACTGGAAGACCATGGCTCTGAGGATGATAAACTTCCATTTGACCCTGAACTTGTGTGGGATTTGCTGCTCCAGCCTGATGGTCATGGGGCCTAATGGGATTAATCTAAGAGCTGGCTAATATCATCATGAGACCTCTCTCAATGATTTTTGAACAGTCTTGAGAATCTGGAGAGGTTCCATTTGTCTGGAAGCTGGCAAACATAGTTCTGATTTTCAAGAAGGGTGCCTCTGGAAACTAAAGGCCTGTCAGAGTCACTACAGTGACTGGTAAAATTATGGAGAAGATTATTCTGGGATGTATTGAAAGATACCCAGAGGATAGCACAGCCAGCACAGGTTCATGAGGTGAAAGTCCTGCTTCACAAACTTAGTTTCCTTTTATGACAAGGTTACTCACCTAGCTGGGTAGATATGATATTTTTAGACTTCAGTAAAGATTTTGATACCATTTCTCACAGTAACCTCTCCAGATTCTGTACCTGGGATGGGGCAGTCCTGGATATACAGACATACTGGGGAATGAGATGTTGGAAAGCAGCACCATAGAAATGGACCTGGAGGTCCTGGTCAGTGGCAAGCTGAACCTGAGTCAGCAGTGCCCTGGCAGCCAGGAGGGCCAGCCCTGTCCTGGGGACATCAGGGACAGCATGGCCAGCCAGGCCAGGGAGGGGATTGTCCTGCTCTGCTCTGCTCTGGGGAGGCCTCACCTCGAGTGCTGGGGGCACTTTGGGGCACTGCAATGTAAGAAACATGGTTAACTATGAGAGGGTGTCCAAAGGAGAGCCATGAAGATGGGGAAGGGCCTTGAGGGGAAGCTGTGTGAGGAGTCACTGAGGGCACTTGGTCTGCCCAGCCTGGAGGAGACTGAGGGGAAACCTCATTGCAGTTACAGCTTCCCTGTGAGGGGAGGAGGAGGGGCAGGCACTGATCTCTGCTCTGTGGTAGCAGTGCATGGAGCTGTGTCAGGGAAGATTCAAGTTAAATATTAGGAAAAGATTCTTCTACCCAGAGGGTGGCTGAGCACTGGAACAGGCTCCCCAGGAAAGTGGTCAAGGCACCAGCCTGACAGAATCTTTCAGACAATCCTCTCAGGCACATGGTGTGATTTTCAGGATAGCTTGTGTGCAGGACCATGAATTGAACTCAATAATCTTTGTGGGTCCTTTCCAACTCGGGGTATTCTGTGATACTATGGATTACTAGTTGGATATGATATTGTCATAAATAAGGTGATTACTGTGTAGGAGAAACTAAAATTGAGAATCTGCATGGTACAGACATGTTAATATGATGCTATTGTCTAACTTAAAGAAGGAATTCTGAGAAACAATACGAGAAATTAGAGATTGAGAAAAAAAATACTGTTTTGACAGAAGGTTGAAGGTTTACATTCCCTTCAGCAATTTTGCTTTGCTAGAATATTCTTTATTGTATTTTCTTGAGTGAATATTTACATGATTAGTTGTTCTCTCTTAGTACATATATAAGGAAAAAACAAACACAAAACCAAAACAAACCAAAAAGAAAAATTACTGACTTGTGAGTGAAGAACTGAAGTGATGAAGTCTGTGTTGAAGTGTTATTGAAGTGTCTTGAGGCATATCAGGTCCCCTTTTTGTTACCTCTGTGGGTGTTAAGGGCACTTGAAGGAGACTTCAGTGAGGAGTGACTTCTGATGGTGCTTCTCAAGGTCTTTGTATCAGTGAACTGACAATTAACATTTCTTGCTGACTACCTGCATCCATATTCAAGCTGTTTATTTTAATTCCAAGGACAATTTACTGTGTTCCTTCCCATCCCTAGAGAGTTACAACACTGATCTTGCACAGGAATGCAGACTATTTGAGATAGACCTGCCCAATACCTTATTGAACTTTTTCACGCTTGAACTACACAGCTCATACTGCTGTCCTTAATTTTGTCAGACAGTGTAGGATGTATTTATGTAAAACTTACATATTTTACTTAAAGATACGTGTAAATGTATTCATAGGTGTGTGTGCGCATACATATACATACTTTCTACTTCAAAATACTTTGATCCTATAGGAAGCAGATTTAGTTTTTTTTTTCTTTAAATTGCCACTAAGAGTGTGGCTGCAGTGTATTTAAAGTCAGGGAAGAATATGGTACAGCATTGCTTTGAGTCAGCAGACCTTTTGCTTGTAGGTAAAAATCTCTGTGAAGCAGCCTTGCTCTAATATTACTTTTTATTTAAGTGAACATTTGTTCTGAGCTCCAAAGGGATGCCTGCTGCTATTCTAGTGGCTGGTGTGGTTACTGTGCAGGAATGTGCACAGTAAATCTCAGCTGGTGCCAGCTCTGGGAGGCTCCAGTAGCCAGTGCTGCACAGACCAGTTGCTGGGAAACCCTCCTGCTCCTGCCACAATTAGAATGGAGACAACTAGTCTGCTTTGTGCTTCTTCCTGTCACCCGTGCTGCAGAGAACAGCAGTAAAATTTATGTGCTTAAATCGGTTTTGAAGGGATATGTTCCAAGAAAAAGAAATGTACATGGGCCCAGCTGTGCAGGTTTTCTTGGAGCTGGTAGAGGACTTAGGGAGGAGAGCTCCCCTGCCAGTTTAATTCCACTGCTGCTTTCTGTGATGGGAAGACTCCAAGGACTGAATAGTTTAATTAAAGGTGCTGTTTAATTAAAGGACATTATTGGGGGATACCTGCCACAAGTAAGGCATCTCATTTAAAAAGGACCCATGTGCTTTAAGCCTAGACTCCAACTGATAAATCTTGTGGAAAGAATTCAAAAACTAAACATGGTTTTACATTTTTTGGTGAGTATAAAAGGGATCAGGTGTGAAAAACCCATAAAGAGCAACGTGCAGTCAGGTTCACAAAGAACAGAGGGGAAATAGTGCATCTGAATAGCCCACTTTTGCCCTCTCACTCTGTCAGCTGATGTTCCACAGGCTCTTGTGAGCAGAGTAGAATGTGGATTTGCCAAGGACACATGCTGTCTATTTATGGCCCGCTGCTGCTATACAAACACCTCTTTATCCCTACTCAGGAAAATGATTTTGACAATAATTATAGCCAACGGCTGTGTTTGTACTGATGGATTGATCAATGGTTCTTTAGTTTACATGGACTGTGATTGTGCATAGTGAACACGAACTTTTTATTGACACCATGTGCCTGTTAGGATAAGGGTCCAAGCCACTTTGTGTGGCTGTTTTTAGTGGGCACTTCCAGTTAAGTATGTATATATTTGCTTACTGTTACTTTGAGAAAAGCATAGTCCATGCCCTCCCAAAAATGCTCTCATGCAGTCAGCATTTTATATTAAATAGTATTTACTTTTCTTTTTTCCATATAAGAAACAAAGTAAACACTTCTACTTTTTTTTAGACTGAAATGATTTTAAAATTTACAGAGATGGGAAAGGAAATGTGTAGTGCAAGAATGCATGAGATCTGGTTTGCATCAGTGTTGTGTGTGAGTTGCCAATCCAAAATCTGGCCCACCTGTCTGCATTGCTCTTGCTAATATCTTACTAAGACTTTTTAATTAGAAAGAAAAGAGAAGAAAGGGGAGGGGGGAAGAAAAAGCAAAGGAAAGAAGCATGGAGCTTATGATTATCATGATAGCAGTGCTTTGCTTTTCTTTCTTGATGACTTTATGATCATATGCTTTTGCTGTGAGCAGCAAACCAGCCAGGGACTTCATGCATCTACCTCAAAGTACACTTCATCAGAAACAGGACTGGGGAGGAGCAGGAGCATCTGGTGCTTCTTTTCTTCCTCCTCCAAACAGAGAGAGGCCAGGAGCCTGCACCTGCCTTGCTCTGACACTGGACATCTCTGTGTGAGTTAGCTGTGCTGTCTGCACCTGTGACTTAGAGTGGCTTGCAAGAGAGCAGCAGACAGAAATCACCCTGCAGTACAGTGGCAGCAGGTCATGCAAGGAGTGTGCCAGTGCTGCTGAAAGATGCTGCTGGTACTGCCTTGGTCTGGCAGCTGCTTTATTACTCCAATCAATTCCAGCTGAGTTTCAGACCAGTAGCTCAGATGTCTAATAAAAAATATCTTTCAGTAGGAAATGTTTGAAGAGATGAAATGCTGTATCCATTCTAAGCAGTGATTCCTACTGACCTCTCACTGCTTACTCTAGGGGGCCCAGTCTCTGCTGTTAGTGCTTGATGCATCAATTCCATGCAAATATTAATGAAAGTTAATTGCCTTGTTAAGTTCCTGTAAATGGCACTTCCATCCAAATTATGAAGGGCTCAGTGGCAAATACCTGACTTGATGTGACAGCTTTTTTGATGCAAGTAAATCCTTTCATACAAAAGAAGTGGTCTGATAAATAGTTCTTTCTTTTGACAGTTAATTTTCTGCATAGTTGGAGATTTAATACAAATGGATTATTCAGGTTAGATCTGAATCATGACAGAATAATGTCTTTTGTGAATAAAAACAGGTCCATAAAGTTGACATTGTTACTTATCTTTAACAAGGACTTGTTTCTGGCTGGGTGTTTGCCTGCTACTTGGTGACCAGGAAAGGACTCTGTTGAATTGCTTCCTATTACATTATTCCTTTTAAATTGGAAACCTGTTACTGTTTCCTGTTTGTGTGTGTGTACCAGACAAAAGTCTTAATTCTGCCATGTAGGTGTTCTGTGGCAGTATGGTTTTATATGGTGTGTGACTGTACAAAAATACTGAGTGTACGATGTAAATGAAATCTGCAGTGCAGGATCAGCCAAAGAAAGAGCTTGTATTGTGCTTCTTACACCTTAATGTATGTGTGATGGACAAGTGTGTGGGTTTTTCATCCCAGACCAATACTTTTTATTCATTTATTTTTATAATTCTAACTTAGCTTTTTGGAGAACAGGATTTTAAATGTTTCCACCTGTTAAAAGAAGATTGCAATGAGATGTAAAAATAGGAAAAACAGTAAAATCCTAAGGATCATAAACCTGCAATTCAGTTGTCACCTGAATTTGTGCAAATGTTAGTTTAGTTTCTTCAGGATGTAAATAAAATGAATATATTTTCTCTTTTTTCTGGTGTGGTGATTCACACGGAAGCCATATACTTAACAACACATCATTCAAATAAATTTTTATATAGTAAAAAGCAGATAATGCAGAAAACCTTTGATTATTAGATTTTGCTGTGAAAATACATTATTTCATATTCTATACCTATATATGTGTGTATATATCTGTTCCATTTTATCTTTTTATTGTGAATCCAAATTTCCCAAATAAAAAAATTGGAGGGGATAGAGGGTAGTTTTAAACACATGAAAACTGCTGTTCAATTCAGCATACTTAGAAAGGAGCTTTTTGTTAAAAGCTGTGGGAAAGTTTGATTGAAATTTGAGCCTTTGCTGACCTCTGCTGGGGAGAGAATTCTTTGCAGTTTTACAGAGTTTTGTGCAGTGCATCTGTGGAAAAGTTATTTCTGAATTCTGAAGGGAAAAAACACTGTAACTCTTTCACCTTATACACTGTAAAATGATTCCAGGAAACTTAATTCTCATCACTTGCTGTTCGGTCATTGTTGGTGGCAATGCTCCTGCTCTGCTGTGCAGCGAGATGTTGGATAAAGGAGAGAGGAGGGAGCAACTTTTTGTTTCAGGCTGCATGACTGTCAGCATTTTGGTGAAGAAAGAAATGTGCTCATGGTAGTTAATGAGAAGACAGTTTTAGCAACTGAGAGGAGGCTGTGGTTCCTGGTATTACCCTTTCTCTTCAGGGATCACACCTGTACAGGCACACTGAGCCACCATCTTATCACCACTATCTACACATCTCTGGACATTCTGCCTTGCCTGTTTCTCTCAACTCAAGGGAGTTCAAGCTGCTCCTTCCTCCAAAACTTATGCTATTATTACTTTGCCAGTCAATCTAGCCTGGAACACAAGCGTTAATTTTACTCATCTCCTTTATCTGAACCACCAGATTTCCATTGCAGTTTATCTTAAGGTTCAGCTTTTTGAGTTTTTGCAACTAAAACTGCATCAATTCTCAGCTTGGAAGTGATGATTAAATAGGCCTTTGATTACAGCTTATGGCCATTGCAACCCCATGTTGTAAAACCATGTATATTGTTTCTTCTGGTATGATCCAAGAAAATCAAACTTAGAGACCATGCCTTAATGGTTGTACAATTTTATATTGTTTCATGAATTGGTGTGCTGCAACTAACAGAAGTACTTCTGAAATATAAAAAGGAATATTCAATTACAAATACTTGAGAAGCCTCAAACTTACTGATGTTTGGTGTGTGTATTTCTGTGAGTATCCAAGACTTCTTGTCCAGGAACTCTGAACATTTTGTTCTGCCTTTCAGGATATTCACATTGTACAGCAAATCTTTGCCACTAGACTTGGCTTGTCGTGTCTGGGATGTGTTCTGCCGTGATGGAGAAGAGTTCTTATTCCGTACAGCACTGGGAATACTAAAACTTTTTGAAGATATTTTGACCAAAATGGACTTCATTCATATAGCTCAGTTTTTAACAAAGCTACCAGAGGACTTGCCTTCGGAAGAATTCTTCACATCTATTGCTGCCATTCAGATGCAAAGTAGAAACAAAAAATGGGCTCAGGTAAACAGGATGTCGGTCTTTGGTAACTGATGATTTTACTTTACTCATGAAAATGGGGTTTGTCAACATCTGAAAGAATGTTTTAGCTGACCTTGTGTTTGATTTTATGGGTAGGTGGGACTGTGTAGCTCACTCCATGCTTTTAGCATACACTGAGTGGATTGCCTCAGCTTAATCCCCTCTGGAAAGGGAGAGCTCAGTCAACATTCAAAATTGAAATATTGAGTGAAATTTATGAAGTAAAATGTCACACAACTTTGAAAATTTATTAATTACACAGGCTGCTGGCAACATTACAACTTGATACTTAAAAGCAGAAATCCACACTCTGGGAGAAGATGACAGTTTGTCAGGACACTATCATACAGTCATTTTAATCTTGAAGGTCTCTGCCTAATTTTGGGCTCTGCAGAAGTGATTGCATCTCTGACTTCTTTATTGAGATTTAGCATGTGATTTCAGAAGTCGTTTCATCACTTTAATTTCAATTAAATTCCAGTTTAAAGAAAAAAGATGTGTCATCTGAATGTGGAAATCATTAGGTGGCTGTAGCAGCCATTCATGTTGGAGAGTTGAAACTCCCCCTTTTTTTTACCTTCTTTTTTTAAAGCAGTGATACAGCCCACTTTGTGAGTCATTCCGTAATAGAGCTGTGTGGGGGTGTATGTTGGGTTTTTTAGGGGGCCTGTGCCTGGAAGCACAGAAAGTTTAAAAATTCTAGATTCTTGAGATTGAACAGAGAGAGCTCTTCCCATTTCATCCAATTGGTTTTTTGCAGAGAAAATGAAAGGCAGTGTTAAATGTAGGGTTTGGGGCAATTCAGCTGCAACTGGGTGTTTCTGGTTCTTTCCTGGGGTAGCAGTGCCTGTAGATGCTGGGGCTTGTCAGCTTTCTCTTCGAGATGATTTCTAACCTTCACAGCAGGAGTGGCTCCACAGGTTGTTCAGTTGTCTCACCTTACTTGAACTTGTCATGTGTGTATAAGGATTGCATTCCAAATAAATGCCCAGCCTGCTGCTGCTTCCCTCATGGGACGGGGAAGGAGACACAGGGGTCCTATTCTGCCAAGTACCTCAAATAACAGGCTTCAAAGGTGTGTGTTGGGGGAGATGGAGTTTAAACCTTTGTTAAATCTGTTTCTATCCACCATGTCACAAGGACTTATGGAAGAGCTCTCTTGTCAGTGGAGAGGTTCTCTAAATTTAATTACATTTGATAGTTAGAATAGTATTGCTCAGACATAATTGGAAACTTTCAGAATGAATTATTGAGTAATTTTTAAAATCTAATGCTTTTCTTCTCTCTCATTTCTTGAAATGTCTAGATACTGACTGCTCTGCAGAAAGATAACCGGGAAATGGAAAAAGGAAGTCCTTCACTCAAACGTTAATGTTGGGTTTGCCTCCAGTGACTCCCAGGAAAAGAGCTAAAGTGGCAAAATTATTGATTACTGTTTGACATGTGTGAGCCTGCAAATCAAAGTGTTAGTTCAGAGTTGTATTTAGTAGTAGAATAGCCTTAAACGGGAGAGAAGAAAAACGAGGAGGAGGAGTGAAAAAAAATAAGAAAGGAAATTAGGGGATAAACCCCTTATAAATTAAACCTAGGCCTAGCCTTAACCTTTTAGTGGTATGAGCATATGCTGTGGAGAGCATTACACATTCTGTACTTCTGATGAGGGCAGTGAAACAAAATAATATCGAGGGTTTGGGGTTTTCTAAATTTTTTTCTTAGATGTTTGAAAAGACTGGACATTCAGCAATGTTGGTTGCTTTGACAGCTATTCCCGTTTCATTCTTAGGCAGGATATATTTCCAGTACCCGTAACAGTAGCTGGATCTGGATTTTTAGATAACTGGTGCTGGAATTTTAAATGATATAAGGACCATTTCTTTAGAAATGCTGCTGATTTTATAGGCTGTGGGTCCCATTTGCCAAAGAAATCATATGGACATATAACTACATTCCTTTCTTTAATAAGAAAAAGTTAAGTAGAAAGTAAGCTTGGAAGGGAAGTCAAACTTAGCAGTGCAAAATTAATTATTTTTTGGGATGCCTTGGAAATTTATTTTTCCAGTCTGGATGCATATGGAGGAAATTCCATCCATCAGACTAGATTCCAAACTCACCAAGAGGGTTCTAGGATTAAGGTGGCATCATTTCCCAATTGTACTCTTTCCTCTGTTTGAAGCCAAGGTCACATACTACTAAATGCATATTTCCACGTGTTCCTCTCCTGGGGCGCTGCTTCGGGATGTTCTTGCCTACCAGCTACTTGCTCATGTGCCATGTGTCCAGTCATGGAGATAAAACTGGGCTTAGCAGATAAACTGATAAATGGTTAAAAGCAGTTTTGGTAGCTACTTTAAACCCAGCTTTGCTCAGTGGCAGAACTAAGGAGGAAGGGTGGTAGGGGAGCAGTTAATATTTGCCAGTGTTGCTGCTGAAAAGAAAACATTTTGTGAAATCTCCTGAAGCTGCTTCTGCTCCCACAGTGGGAAAGTTATGTGGAGCTGATCTATAGAGTGACAAGAAGTTTATTGGGAAATGTGCCAGACCACCATCAGGATAAGTACAGGCATCATTTCTGAGCATTTTATCCGACCTCTAATACATGAGAGCAAGTTACAGCAGCAGCAGACTGCCCTTACATAAATTCCTCATACATCTTAGATCCTCCCTGCATTCAGGTGAATGTTGAAGGGCAAATCATGAGTGCCTCTGATTTACAAGAATGTTTATTGCATAGTGTATAGTGTAAAACCTATTTTATACTAATGATGGTCATTGAAAAGGGAAATGTAACTGAAGCAATATTTGTGTTAATGGTGAACAGGCATTACTAAATCCTCCAGCTGTATGGTCAGCAGTTTCCCAGTGCTCTCCAGCTGGTTTATGCTGATTGTTTTGGCATTGTCTGAATAAAAACAAGAAGAATAGTTGCACACTGCTCAGTTCAACATACAGAGTAAAGAACTGTGGGACATAATCAAAACACTGTCCTTTGGTACAGACATTATTTCTATGAGGGATAATTTGATTGTAATATTAAGAGTGAGAACAAGATTCCCTGGTAAGTGAGGACTCATAATCACTTTGAAAGATGTGTAATGCAAATGCAGCCTGCAAGTCCAATACCTCATTGACCTCTTCTCCTGTCTACTTTGTGTAGCTGGTGTAATGGATGTGGATTTTTGTTAGTCATCTCAGTTCCTCCTCAAGACATCATCTAGGTCATCACTTACTGAAAATAAACGTTAAGATGTGATAGGAAATATGAATTTGTACAGAATTTGTCCTCCAGTGACTGGTACTTGTATGCTCCATTGCTTTGAAGTGCAATAGAAAGCAGGAAGGTCAGTAAGTGTTTTTTAATATTACTTTTTCTATTACTACAACAAATAATGCCTTTCCATAAAGAATACGAGAGGCCTACCATCTGAAACATTTGCACTATGCTTTTAAATGGTTTATTCAACACAGAGATCACTTTTTCCTCAATATACATGTTTAGGTGGTACTGTAACTGGCTTTGTGATTTATGTCTTCATTGCAACTACATTTGTATTTTCTTTTAAAGCCAATCTACAGCGTGGCTCATTTGTCTGGTTAAAAATGCATTTTTTAGCTACTAGGTATCTTGGCAGCCATCCACAGCCTGTTCTTTTTCTCCTCTCAATAAGATGTTGAATGTAACAGTGACAGTGGGCATAGTTGTGGGGAAAAGGCCTGCTGCAACACTTGTGCACTGTTTGTTACTTGCAAATGTAACTACTTTGTTTTGTGATTTGATCTGTTCTTAGAAGTTGTATATATTTTCTAAATGATTTCTTTGTGTATATAAGGTATGTTCTTTAATGAAGAAATAGCAATGCAATAAGGAGCTTTGCACAGTTTGTTTTCAAACAAAATACATGTGAAAAAAATCACCTGCCTAAACATGCAATTATTTCAACTTCTCAATAACTTGATTTGAAGGTAATGCTTGAATTTTGATAAAAAGCAGAGCTGAGTAGTAATGGCATAGAATCTCTTGCCACTGAGCTTTTCAAGTTTCTTGCAGTATACCAAATCTCATAATTAGCTAATACAGAAATCTTCTTTAAGAAATTCAGGGAATTGCATTAAGAAATTGACAATTTTATTGTTCAGGTGCTTGAAAGTATCTGTAACAAGATGCATGAGATTTTCTTTCATGAAGCAAATGTCCCCATCAAGCATTCTTTTCTTCATGGGTTTAAAGAAAAATAAAACTGCTGCAATACATGAAAAGTACCACTGTACATGCAGCAGATCAGAGAAACCAGAAAACTCCAACCAGCTTTGGGATTCTTTACAATCTGCACTTTATAATAAAGCAGTTTTGCAACTTCAGTCTGCGATCAGTCATTAATGTTATTTCATTTAGTAAACAATTTCATTTGGGAAAAAAAAAGGTACCTTGTACCAGCTTATTTTTGAATGTTTTAAAACGAGAATGATATATAGACAACTGTTGGTACATCTCCTGTACATCATGTTTAAATTGGGTTATGTAGTTACCACATTTGTTTTGTTTAGATATGTGTATCAAACTGGAACTTTTTTCAACTGTAAATATATGGTTTTGTTAAATAAAGTCATGTAAAGTTATCTTAATCAACTGTTGTCAGTGTAATTCAGATATTAAAAATTCCAGTACTAGTCTTTCTTCACACAGGTGGCTTTAGCAGTTTTTGTCTGTTCAAAAAGAGGGCTTTGGGCCATTTGTGTATTGAAGGTGGAAGACTTTTTGTGATGCTTTCCAAGTTCTCATGTTAAAATACCTGTTAAATTCCCTGAGACGTTTAGAAGATCTGATACTTACTGTGCCTGTGGTTTTATCCCTTTCCACATGTCTTTCTCTGGACTAGGCCTGAGGTCTAATAAATGTATTATGAAAAATAGTTGTAAATACATCTTTGTGACATGCTCAGAACTCAGGAATGCTTAAGTACCTTATCCTGGCTTTCTTTGAGAAGAAGAAATTTTAGTTTATTGCAAGTTTCATAATCACAAAGCATATTTGTCCTCAAGGCAATGTTATTTTACTTCTGACATAGGCAAAACTTCTAAACTTGAAGTGGAGAAGGTTCCTGTTGCTAAAGTCAAAAGAGGTAGAAGGACCAAATAAAAGAAGGGAGAGAAGGTGCAGTGCCTGTGCAACAAGGGTATGTGCAGAACACAGGCAAACCCTGGCTGCCATGGTTCTGGTTTATCCAGCGAGCAGCTCTGCCACTGCCTTTCGCTGAAATATCTCTTGATGTGCAGAATTAGAACGTGAAATCAGATTTGTTCTCTCTAACACTGATTCGATACTGAAAAATATTTATATTGTATCTGTTACAGGAGTTGCAGACCTGATACCTTTTGAGCGCCAGGATTTCGTACAGATAGCCGAGCTCTTTCTTCACACGCTCACAGTCCATGGAGCGGTGACCAGTTCTCTCCGAGCAGCCAAGGTGCTTCCAAGCGTTTGGATTTCACGCCTCAGCCTGTAGTTTTCTGCGTGGGCCGAGAGGAGTAGAACTAAAGGAAGAATCGCTCAATTACTTTATTCCTCCCCTGCCCGGGGCAGAGGTGATTCCGTTTGGGATGTCGCGACAGTGACAGTGACAAGGCTCCTCCCGCGGCGATGCGCGGCTCCGGCCCCGCCCCGCTTCCCCCGTTGCCAGGCACCCGCTCGGCCCCGCCCCCTGCCCGAGCGCGGCCCCGCCCCCTGGCGGGAGGCCCCTGCGCGAGG
>VZTT01072090.1:79716-90661 GCA_013400855.1 Buphagus erythrorhynchus
GGGCCCCGCCCCCCAAGCGCGCTGCCATTGGCGGCGCGGGCACCGGGGGCGCGGCCGCGCGCGCGCGCGGGCGGGGTAAGATGGCGGAACTGGGGAAGAAGTACTGCGTGTACTGCCTGGCCGAGGTGAGCCCGCTGCGCTTCCGCTGCACCGAGTGCGCCGACATCGAGCTCTGCCCCGAGTGCTTCTCGGCGGGCGCCGAGATCGGCCCGCACCGCCGATGGCACGGCTACCAGCTGGTGGACGGCGGCCGCTTCACCCTCTGGGGCGCCGAGGCCGAGGGCGGCTGGAGCAGCCGCGAGGAGCAGCTGCTGCTGGACGCCATCGAGCAGTTCGGCTTCGGCAACTGGGTAAGGGGCGAGGGACGAGGGACAAGGGGCGGGGGCGATCCTCCTCCTCGGACCAGCGGCCCTGACAGCAGCCCCGGGGCGCCACCGGCGCCGGCGAGCGTGGCCGGCGCTGCTCNTGCTCAGCCTTTGCCTTCAGTATGCCCAGCTGCGGGCTGGCTGCTCGCCTTCAGTGTCACTGCACAGCCAGACTTGGTTTGAAAAAGCAGCAGTAAGAAAGCGTCATTTCACAATCACAGAATGGGTTATGTCAGGTTGGAAAGGACTACAGTGGGTCATGCCAGAGCACAGTGTACAGGATTACATCCAGACGGTTCTTGACTATTTCCAGTGAGGGAGTGAGTGGCTCTGCAGCCACTCCGGGCAGTCTGTCCCAGTGCTCAGTCACCCAGTCAGTGAAGTTCTTCCTCATGTACATGTAGGGCTTCCTGTGCATCAGTTTCTGCTTGTTGCCTCTTGTCCTATTGCTTGGCACCACAGAGCAGAGCCTAGCTCCATCGTCTGACACCTCCCTTCAGATGCTGATGGGCATTGGTGATGTCCCCTCTGAATTGTCCCTTCCTGAGGCTGAACAAGCCCAACTGCTTCAGCCTGTCCTTTTCAGAGAGAAGCTCCAGTCCCCCAGTCATCCTCATTGCCCTCCTCTGGACCATTTGATTAATTTTGCATTGATTTGATTTGTTGTTATGTCTTGCTTCATTAAATATAAAGACTTTTTCAAAACCTTAAAATGTTCAATCATCGCAGCTTGCTTAGTTCTTACATAACTAGAAAAGAATAAATATTGTTAGTCTTACAGTAAATACTGTTTGTTTATTTCCATGTTGCTCCTCAGTAATGTGAGATAAGCAAGCAAAACACAAATTGTACAGTGCTCTCGGTGTTGGCATGGGACTTGGAAAGCTTCCTGGTCATGGCGAGCTGGCTTTGTGGGAGTGCCATGGGTGCTCAGGAATCACCATGTGGTGCTGTTTTCCTGGCTTACCTGCCTCCATGCACTGTAAACACTCATCCAGAGCTGAAATTGCAGAGCTGATAGGAATATGGCCAGTACTGCTAGAGAAGTTTAGTTACTGGGAGTTGGATTTTGAGGAGCAAGGAAAAAGTCGTGCTGTTTCCTGAGTGCTCATTATGCTGGAGATGTAATGGGAATCATTTTATCACTGCTCCTTTTTTTCTCTTTAGGAGGACATGGCTGCTCATGTGGGAGCATCCCGAACACCGCAGGAGGTGATGGAGCACTATGTGAGCATGTATATCCACGGCAACCTGGGAAAAGCCTGCATCCCTGACACTATTCCCAACAGGGTGACGGACCACACGTGTCCCAGCGGCGGCCCGCTGTCTCCCAGCCTGACGACGCCGCTGCCGCCGCTGGACATCTCGGTGGCGGAGCAGCAGCAGCTGGGGTACATGCCCCTCCGCGACGACTACGAGATCGAGTACGACCAGGACGCCGAGACGCTCATCAGCGGCCTCTCGGTCAACTACGACGATGACGACGTGGAAATCGAGTTAAAGAGAGCTCA
The DNA here is from genome assembly GCA_013400855.1 of Buphagus erythrorhynchus. Taxonomy (NCBI): domain Eukaryota; kingdom Metazoa; phylum Chordata; class Aves; order Passeriformes; family Sturnidae; genus Buphagus; species Buphagus erythrorhynchus. The sequence goes on from VZTT01072090.1 coordinate 81,593, forward strand.
CGTGGACATGTACGTGAGGAAACTCAAGGAGAGGCAGCGGCGGAAGAACATTGCACGAGACTATAATTTGGTGCCGGCCTTCCTGGGGAAGGATAAAAAAGACAAGGAGAAAGCTCCCAAACGGAAGATCACAAAAGAAGAGAAGGAGTTGAGGCTGAAACTGAGGCCTTTGTACCAGTTCATGTCTTGTAAGGAGTTTGAAGACTTCTTCGAGAACATGCACAAGGAGAGGATACTTCGAGCTAAGATTCGGGAGCTGCAGCGGTATCGGAGAAATGGGATCACCAAAATGGAGGAGTCAGCAGAGTATGAGGCAGCCAGGCACAAACGGGAAAAGAGGAAGGAGAACAAGAACATAGCTAGTTCCAAGAGAGGTAAGGAAGAGGGTAAAGAAGGTGAATTTGCTGCCATTGAAAACCTGCCTGGCTTTGAACTCTTATCGGACAGGGAAAAGGTGCTCTGCAGCTCTCTGAACTTGAGTCCTGCACGTTATGTGACTGTAAAAACTATCATCATTAAAGACCATCTCCAAAAACGACAAGGAATTCCTTCAAAGAGTCGCCTTCCTAGTTACTTAGATAAGGTACTGAAGAAAAGGATTTTAAACTTTCTGACAGAAAGTGGTTGGATATCCAGGGATGCTTCATGAAATTCAGCCAATCTGAAAAAACACAGCAGACACCCATTACAGCCTCAAGAACTCCGTTATTTTTTCCTTCCCTCCCCAAAGATACAGAAATCATGTTGCTTAAAAACACAAAAGAGCAAATACATAAACCCCCCCAGTCATCATGATCCATAGTGGTTCAAATAGACTGTTGCTTTGGATCATGGAAAATCCTTAATTGTGAAACTTCTACATTGGATTTCACTGCTTTTGGTACATTATTAGAACAGATTTTTTCTTGTGAACTTACTCAAGTCCGGTAGTCCCAGAGTAGTTGCTTTAGTCCGTACTATTGGATAAATGAATACCAGTGTAATCCTTGCTTTTCTTTGAAGGTAGGAGTTTCATTTGGTGGAAACTTTCTTCACCCTTTGTTTTGTTTTTTTTTGGCATAATGCTGGCAGCAAAGTGAAGCTTACAAAAGTCTTGTGCTCAGGAGCAGGTGAGCGGGGACTTTTGTGACCATTGCTAAGCTTTTGAACATTCTCCTTAGTAACTACAGCCAAGGCATGGGGACACCAGGATGAGAGTTCCTGTCGAGAGTACAGCAGGGGTGAGACGTGGCAGGGAGTGGAAGGAAGGAAGGAAGGAAATGTGGTAGGTGAGATGACTCCAGGGACTTGTGCTGTGGAGGGGAGTTCTTGAAGAGTTCTCAGCTAATCTGGGCATTGCTTTGACCTGAGTTTCCTGAAACAGGCCCCTCTGAAGCTTTGACAGTTCCTGCTTGGTACTGGAGTGTCAGGATTCCCCAGCAGCTGTGGTGCTCTGCTCCAGAGGAGGGGTCAGCTACAATGAGGTACCTGATTTGGGCCAGAAATGGGGTATGGGAAAATAGGCAGTGAGGTGTTTGGCAGAAGCTGAGAGCCTAAGGCAGCAAAATCACTGTCCTTCCTTGTTGGGGGAGCCTGCTCCTCCTCCTTTGGGATCTTAACTGCTGAACTCATACGGGCTGAGGAGGTGTAGCTGCCTCCTGAATTTCACTGGGAAGTCAGGGAAAGGGAGCAAGATTCTCAAATGGAGCCTGATTGCTGAGATTGGTCTTTAAAAACAAAAATAACAATTGATGCAGATTTGGTCAAAATGCATGAAGTGTTTGGAATGCTTAATCCAGCCACTCTAGGGTTCTAATTGCACATACCTTGAAACGTACTGGCCCAGGCACATTGAATCTGAATTTACTGACAAGCAGAAGAACAGTGCACCTTGGGAGGGATCTCCTCCAATTTGTACAGCAGCAGCCTGGAGCACTGCTGGAGCTGGGTATCAGCTGGGATGTAACACAGGGAGAAACACAAATGTCAGACCCACAGTACTGTTCTACTAAGATCTATTAATTAAGAGAAAGATGTTGAAGGAGGATTAGAAAAAGATTTTTATGCCCATTTCATCCTTCAATTCCCATGCTGGTATTTAATCAAATGAATATGGAATGGTGCTTTCCACGTGGAAGATGCAAAGTTACTTGTGCATAAGCCTCTCTGCTGGTTGTGTCTGGAGCAGGAAGCTGTGACTGGAGGCAGGCTGGGCAGGTCTTCTAGAGTGCAGGTGTACCAAAACTCGGAACCTGACTGGCTTCAATATGAGTGCAAGATCTGGAAATGTCATCTTGCTTTGATGCTTTGGGCTGTAGTCAGTGGGGATACCACAAAATCCTAAAACAGTATTAATTCTACAGTTTGGCAGAGGTATTCTGATCAGAACCGGGTTTCATTTAACACATCCAGCATTACCAAACTAGTTGTTACCAGTGAGTTTAGAATAAAAGGGGTACAATTACAAAGCCAGCATTTCTAAGGAAAAAAACCAAAACTCTAGTGCCTTTTTCTTTTGAGCTTACGATGTTATGTCCCTTCAAAAAAGGTAAGGGCTATGTCCTCTGGGATGTAATACTTTGGCTTATCTGTAAGTGGTTTGTTGTGGCATACTCGAGACAGAACTGTCTCTTCTTGGCAGCAGTGAGCTAACTGCAATGTGCTGAGTAGCTTTAATAACCACTTCCACCCTATATGCATGTACAAGCAGCACATAAGTTCATAAGGTATAAACCCTTGGTTATTTTCTCTGTCCTACTCCTGTGGGAAGGAAGCTCAGTCTTTCTTTTCAGCATTCTAGTTATGCAATTTGGTTCTTCCTCTAACTTGTTACCCTAACTGCCATAACATGCTGTTTTGAAGCCTCAATTCTGCATGTAGCTGGTAGTTTGACAATTGTTTTGGTTTTGGTTCTTCTGGTTTTTTTTTTCCCCTCAGATCTGTGATTTCCATATTTCTACACTGTTTTGGCACATCTAAGTTAAACTGAAGCAATAGCGTAAAGCCCATCTGAACAATAACTTAGGAAAAAAATCTAGGCACCAATGAGTCATTTAAGCGTTGAAGTGAATTCTGCATTTACACTTTGTAGCTTCTTAATTCCTCAACCTTTCCAAAATGTTTCTTTGGTGCTAGATGTAACTTATTGAACATCAAAATGAATGTAAAATAAAGTATTTTTAATGTATGCAATATGGATATCAATATTTATTTTGTACTTGCAAGCTAACTCAAGGTGGTAAATGTTTGCTTTAGCAAATACTAGTCCCTTGGAAAGGGCTTCCCTAGAAGCAATGTCTCATTGTCAGCTAAGCTTTTAATTTTAAAGGTGACTTGCACTAGAGGATGCTGCTGTTCCATATTTCACATGGAGCTGATTTAGTCTAAGCATTCCTTTGTTATAAGCTGCTGGTTTTCTGTTTGATTGCTTATAAATTGAGATGCAGTTAATGTTAATCCAGCAATTTACTACAGCTATACTGCTTCTCTTCTATGGTGAAGGGGCTGAGATGGCAAAGAGCTCTTTCAACTTGTATTTTGTGTTGATCTGGAAGTGCTTCTGTACTGTACAAATAACCCAGCCTTCATGTTGCTAATGACAAGGTGTTTTACATGCTTAATGCTTTTGACTTTTCTAATTAAAGTTATTACTAATGATAGTATCTGTCTTAACAGCATTGATGTAAGCCTATGAAAAAGCAACACTCTCTAAGCTGTTCAAAATACTGATCTTGTGCTCTGGGTAGGGGCTATGCTGTGTATCCCATCCCAGCTGCGTTGGAGGGAGCCTCCATCTCATTCCATGTGCACTGCCCAGCACTGGGCTCAGATGCTGCAGATTGTGGCTACAGCCCCTCCTGCCCCCTGCTCATGGCAGAGCCAGCAGAGTGTTCTCACAGTGTCTGTAGGTTTGCACTGGTCTGTGACCATGAACTGCCTTGGAAATCACCCAAACTCAGCACTCTGCCCTTACTCTCTTGTGTGGCCGCTGCATTTGATTCCTTTGCAACTGGAACAGGCTTCATGAGCCTTCTGCTTTACTCTTCTCACAAAACGTTTTTGTGTGTGCCCCAGTCACTCCTAAGTGATGACACATTAAAAACTGTGAAGCAAGATACCCCATGAGCATGTTCAGCTCATCAGCTTCTTTCTTCTAAAGAAAGGGAATGTTGCATTAATTTGAAGTTTACATTTGTAGCTGTGCCAGACACACTAACGCCTGTGCTGAAATCACACAACGCCTAACTGATGTTGTGCACACAGCATTTTACTAGATTTTTGCATTGTGTATTGGTAAATAAACTTGTATTAAAGTTTCTTTCCATGATTGATTTGACAATAATGTAGCTTGGGTAATGAGGAAAATGGCTTAAGTCTTTGCAATAACAAGCAATAGCTAAATGTGATGGGTGGAAATGTCTATGAAACAGCTGGGACTGCTGGTAGCTTTGTTGGGTGCTTAAATTTCAGAACTACTTTCCTCTGTTCTTTGATTTCTTCAGTGCTCTTTCCTGGGGTGTGGCAGAGTGCACAGGTGGTTGGAGCTCTCCATAGACTGACCCACTCCATGCCAAAGCCTCTCTGAGGGCAGGCTAGGGAAGGGGAACCACTTTAAAGCTGGTAACTGAGTCTCTCATTAAAGATGAACCTTGTGCTGAACATTTAACAGAACCTTGTTATTTAAGAACACCCTGAATTAATTGATACAGTCCAAAAATGACAGTTAATGTGAAGCACTGGGAAGCTCATTAACAAAATCTACATCTCCTAGGGAACAAGGTGTCCCTTTGTTTTACAAACTCCCTATTAGAAAAACTTCTATACTAAGGACATTATTATTACATTTAGTTTAGATCCAGAGGGATTGGGAGGGGACAAAACAACACATGACAGTTCTTAGAAGGTATATAAAATGGAACCTGGTCTCTTTTTGACATCAGTTGTGAGAACAGGTCCCAAAGTGCAAGAAAACAATTTCTTCAATCCTACTTCACACAACTACAGTGTGCTCTTAAACACAGATGGAGGAAAGATACTTCCAAATTCAACTTCAGTATATGGAATCCCCTTTTTCCCCCTGTATTTTTAAACTTGATCTTTGCATTTTTTCCCCCCTGTACTTGCTTAATTTTAAAAAAAATAACATTTTAGTTGTCTTCACACATCAAAAAATGACTTTCCTCTGCCAAGTCGAAGCATTCTTTCTTAAGAGTTGAGAAAGAATTAATCCTTAAATATGACTAACATGACTAACCTCCAAACAGTTCAATGCACTTAGGCTGTTCCTGGTTAACTGTTTAATTCCCATGAGGGAAACCAGCACTGGGAAAAATGTCTTAAGGAATGAGTAATCACTTCTCACCATGAGTAGGTCCAGTGTTCAGTAAGCTCTTGGCAACTCTGCATCTGAACCACAAAAAATATAATCAATACCTGACCTTAAGGCAAGAAGCTCTTTAATCCATAATAACCAGAAACATGGTAAAAAATTCAGAAGTACTTACTTTTTTACAGGGCCTAATAACTTCCCTAAGTTTGAAGATTCTGTCCTGTGTATTAATAGTGTGGGCTTTCAGGATACAGAGGATAGATCCTTTGTCAGTTGTGTAATTTGCCAGGTTCCACCCACTCCTATCAAAGTGACCAGACAAATGTTGTTCAGATAATCATGTGTTATATTTTAGCCTGATGCTGCAGGATTGGGAGCAGCAGGTGAAGTTAGACTTGGCAAGGGAAAAGTTCTGGTGCAACCTAAGATCCAAGCCGAGTAAATTTAAGAAACAATGAAAATGAAACTAAGTTCACACTTTTGTTTGAGCCACTTACATGCAATTATTTATGTAAGTCTAAAAGAAATCACATACCCAACTCTCAGCAACTCACTTCTTTGGGTGTTCTGGCTCTCAGCAGGATTGTAACTACAGTTTGCATAACAAACTGATTGCAATATACAACATTAAATTAAAAAAATCCAGAGATAGGATAAATTCTATTGGTTCTTCAATGCCATACAAGTATTAGATGGTTTTCTTGATTCAATATTAGTACAGGACAAAAAGGTTGAACAATTACAAAAGATATCTAATCTCCATTGCTATTTATTTACAGTTCAGAATTCACACAGGTTTCAGTTTCAATTGTTGAGAGAGATTATTTTTGAATAGACAAAACAGGGCATTTATCACATCAATGTGTAAATGCTGATGGGTGCTTGCAGAAAGCAGGTTATTTATATATCACCCACTTCTGCAGTGTGAGATTCTATAAAACCAAAGGAAGTGTTTGAACCACTATCTGCATTTTCAATCTACACACAGTGATAAACTTGAAATTGCAACATTCTTGTGAGCATTTCATTCTTTCCAATTTAATTCACCTTCTCAGGAGCAATAGCTGTAAAAAACATTATCTAATCTACAGCATTAGAAGACTTAATGGCTCTTGTAGTTCACACTGAAGAAGAGCTTATGAAACAGTGATTTTGAAGGCCACTAAGCAAGAGAATTTCATCAGTTACTTCATTTTTACTGGGAAACCTCAACCAACTCATTTAAACCTCTCAGGGAGCAGAGGAATGAGGGAAGCATGGTGTGAGACAAAAACCATCCAGCTGTTTAATAGTTGTATGGCATTTGAAACTCTCAGCTTGAGCAGCTAAGCTTCTTTCACAACCCCCACGAGGGCGGGCCGCAGCGTGCGGCCGTGCAGCTTATAGCCAATCTTGGATACCAGCGCGATGGTGCCGGGCTCCTGCCCCTCCACGGGAGCATGGAACAGCGCTTCGTGTTCGTAGGGATCGAACTTGGCTCCCACAGGGTCCAGTCTGATCAGGCCATGCTTTTTAAACACTTTCTGAATCTGCATTTCTGTCATGACAAGACCTTCATACAAGCTCTTCAAGTGAGGATTGTCATCCTTAATTTCTTCTTTTGGAACGCTTTCTGTTGCTTTCTCCAAAATGTCTGCAACTTCTAGTAAGTCCTTACAGAAGCTCTGGATCCCTGGAAATGCATAAAGGAGGAGAGAATGGGATTAGTCCACTGAGGGAAACAAGTGTTAAAAACCCCCAACCTCACAACCCCAAAATCTACAGCAATAATCTGCACTCTAAGACTTTTAAGAAGATACGTGATACTGTAATCATTCGGGGTAAAATATCCTTTCCAGTTTTGGATGATAATAAAGAACTATTACAGATACCTTGAAATCCACACCATCTCCTCTACTTCTATGAAAAAAAAATATGATTTCAACTCAAAAGAGTTATGCTAATGACCTAACAATAACAGTTAAGATTCTCACCGAAGTTACCAAAACTTTCAGATGACCATGTAATTTCCTCATGTCTCTCTCATCACCTAACGTTCAAAAGCATTATGTTGCACTATTCCTACCCCTTAATCTGATGTCATAAAAAGATTTGCAGAAGATAAAGCATGTAATCAGACTGATGAGAATTTTAAGAGATGAACAAGGATTCTTCCTTGAATGAAAAGAACTTGCACCTCTCCCTCCCACTGCAAACCTCTTTTACAGAGTCAGCAGCTGTGCCTTGCAAATACTGAGCAATTTCCAAGTTAATCACAGTCCTTGTCCTGAAGCTGTTCTCTGGCTCACACTAAAGAGAATCTGGACTAATCTCACTTAAGGCATTAGCAATCAAGAAAAAAATCAAAACACTTCAATAAAATTACACATTTCTACATAGAGGTAAGCAAAGGACAAACAGCAGTAGGTTTTAGTTTGGTTTTTCGGTTTCTTTTTTTAAGCCAGAGTCAGCCTTTTTAATTCTAGCTCACATTTTGGATGTTTTTTTTCCTTACCAAGAAGTGATATGACCATTACCAGAGGCCAAGTCTTTAGTTTAAACAAAAAACCCCCACAACTATGGAAGCACCTTACAAGATCTGTGGGGATCAGCTAGTTCTCAGGAAAGGGTCTCTCTAACAACTGCACAACTCCGTAGAGACTCAAGCTCTTTACAGAACAGTAACTAACAATGTCCAAGTAAAAAACCTGTCATGGTTTTAAACTAAAAACTAGAGCTGTGGTTGGAGCTGAACTGTACCAAATAGATAAATCAGCTGTCTAGTTATCTGGGTCAAACCAAGCAACCAAACTCTTCTGAAGGTGGTTTGGTTCGGTTTTTTATTGCGTACATTGTATTTGCAAATATCTCTGACTGCAACTCAGAATTTATGCAAGTCTCAGAAATGAGTTTCTCTTTTTCCAACAGAACAAGTGCTCAAGCAATAAAATTTATAGATTGTATGTAATCAAGTTTTCAAGATAAATTCATTTCTACTGTAGCACCTCTGAGCCTCAGACATGACTCCAAGTCCTTCGCAGTAAGTAGAACATTAGTGAAACAATGTTTATTGCAAATCACCCTCCGGATGAAGCACTCAAACATCCATGAAAAAGCATGCAAGAGTACTATGTACTTTTTCTTACAGTACACATTAACTGAAGACCCTGTATTCAGAAATTAGAACTTGAGTACTGAGAATTAAAATATACAGCTGTGTATACAGGTATACCTGTATACTGTGTATACAGGTGTGTACAGGTGCATAAAAAGAGCAACTCATTTTTCAAGGCAGAGTGACAGTCAAAACCAGGATAAAACAGCACTCTGCTGCTGCACCATTTGCACACAATTTCTGTTTTAAAGATTTGTGCTGGAAATGTCAAAAAGCTAAATCAGATGTTACTAGCCTGGCTCTTGAAGATGTGCTGCTAGCACTCCTCACAGCTAGTGATTGTGCATTCCTAACACTGAAAAGAATTCATTAATTTAGAAGTATTACTTCTATTTGAAAGCTATCGCCTTCAACAGATAAAAGGCAAAAAAAAAATAATCCCAAAATATCACACAAGAATATCTCAAAATCAAAAAAGAACCAATTTCAAAACAAAACCCAAGAACAAAAAACAATCCCCCAAAATAAAACCAAACCCCCAACCAACCAAAAAAAACAAAACAAAAATCCTCAAGCAACCCAAAAAACCCCCAAGAAACCAACCTACCAATCAACCAAGAAAACAAACAAACACAGCCCTCCCGCCCAAAAAAAAAACAAAAAAAAA